>JAOXJP010042510.1:0-16338 GCA_025762735.1 Platanus orientalis
GGGTTATACATTTTTTAATATAGAATATGCATTTTATTCCATATGACATCCCCTGGTGTCCTGGACACCAAATCCTGTTTGATATTTTTAAATTTTATTCATACTTTTCAAATAATTTTTATGACAAAAATACCTTCTATTTTGTTTTAATACAAAAGTTTTCTAAACACTTTTAAGTCGAATTTTTACAGTTTCGTCTTTTCATAAACCAATTTAAAATAAATTAGATCTATCAAAAATGTCTTGACTGATCATGCAGCATATGGAATTTAGAACTCAAACACATTTGATCAAATGAAGAATGAGTAAAAGATTCAGGACTTGGTCACATTGATCAATCAAGGCTTGTTCAATCGATCAAACTGAAGTTTGATCATTCAGTTGAATTATGCATATTGGGAAAACCTATCAATGTTAGAATGACACAACTTTTCATAAAAAAAAATGGTGCTTAGGGTGGCTATAAACATTAATAAGCGATTGACCACACGAAGAAGTGCCTTTGATGTTTACATGCACTAATAATTGACTCTACAAATTACATAAACAGTCACAACCATTGACCAAAAACGCTTATACGAAATCTATATATAAATGAGTCATGTTCTTGGTTTAGACACTTGAAAATTATCTATTTACTTTATTTTCTTTATAAAAAAGCCTTTGTAATTTTATAAACAATGTTCATTTCTGGGTGATAATATCAAGTGTTCAAGGGTTGATTTCACTATGTTGCAAGTTGATAATCAAACACAATCTATTAGTTGGGCCTATTTTATTTTAGAGACGGATTTACTGATTTGTTAGAGTCTTTATATTTTTCTTTAAGAGTATAGTAGATGGTAAAGAAAGCGTGATCCGTGACTTGGGCATTGTTATATATTTATCTTATTTCATCTCTGTTTATAGTTTTTCTAATAAATCATTTACTAAATTTCGTGCCAAAACTTGTGGTCTGCATTTCAATTTCTGGCTTTTTACACACATGATTCACACTAGGTCGAATCATCCCTAGTCTCACTAGAAAAATATCATGGCAGATGCTCTCTCTAATTTTTCTTTGGTTTTCCTAAAACACCTTCTAAATAATCTCCTAATTTGAGCCGGTTTTAGCAATTTCATTGTTGCCAACAATTAAAAATAAAAAACTAAAAAAAATCAAAGATACTATTCTCACATGTCCCACTCTTACTTCTCCTAAAATCTCCACCTTTCACTCACATTACCTAAATCTTTCTCACTCTAAATAATCTCAAATTTGAGTCATTTTTAGCAACTTCATTTCAAATCCTTTTAACTCCCTTATTAAACTAAATTACTGATTTCTCTTTCTTCCTCTACATTTGAATTCCCTTAAATCTCTCATCAAATAGGTAGAGTTTCAATCATATGAACCAATGCATTTTTATTATTTTCCCCTTGAAAGAAAATGCTCTGTTCAGGATTTGGTGTCGAGTATGGTGTCTTGGATAGTAGAGGACAACACGTGAAGAAAATGACAAGAGTTAGACGAAATTTCAAATTCTGACCCATTTTCTTCCACGTGTCATCCCCTAGTGTCAAAACACCATCCTGGACAAAACATTTGCTCCCATTTCCCTTTTATCTCATAAAACTTAACGGATGGGATCGATTTCCCTGAACCTGGAGACTCTCTTTTAGAGTCAAATTTAAAATTCCTAAATCCACATGGACTCTTTTCAATCCCCCTAAAATCACTCTTAATGCTGTCTTCAAAATCCAAAATCCCCTAACTGCCTTATTAAACTAAATTTACCAATTACTCCGTATTCCTCACTATTTTAATTTCCGTATTCCTCGCATTCTTATTATTTTTCCCTTTTATCTCATGAAGTTAGTGGGTCGGATAAGTTTATGTCCCTTCTTGTGCATTTTAGAGATGGTTGTTTGGGTAATTCCATTTACTTCCTAATTTACGTTTATTTATGACTTTTACATTAGTTATGATGTATACAATTTAGTGTAGTTTAGACCAAGCTGGATCCTTCAGCTGAGTTAAGGTCTGCCCAAACTTGGCCCAAAGCTTATGTTGGGCATAAAACTTGGGCCTTAACTCAACCCAGCCCGCTCAAACATTGGGCCATAAACCGGGCTTCACGCCAGCCCCATCTAAGTTGCAGCCTTAAGGCTTCTTTTTTTTTTTTTCTTTCTTTCTTTTTGAGCACTACGTACCTTGAATTGAGCAAGGGGAACTGGGAACGTATGTACTAAATGGATGTTGCAAACATCCTGAGCAGCCCCGAGAACCACAGAAAGCCCCCAAGACGGATGTTCAATGCAAAACCTAGAACGCCAATTAAGTATGCACTCAATTCAAATAGCTTGAGTGGGTGGTGAATTATGTGCAGGACCTGCATGAAAATGTGATCTTTATTAAGTATTCGGTGCTGGGGGATTTTCCACCAAAACTTAATTATTTATGTACACAGGGTAGGATGAGAATTAGAATGAAGGTGGGTTTTCCCTAGCAAGAATTCGCTTGGAATTCAATGAATTATATGTGCATTAGATTCCCAATTAGTGATGATAACTAAGTATAGTGATAATATTACACTCTTAATAAGATAACAAATACTTAATACTACACAACTTACCTTTTACTCATTCAAAACCCCATTTAACAAAGTTCCACACCATGAAATTGTAGATTGTAAACAAATACAACCCTAAATACATTGCCTGTGTAAATTTTGCACGGATTCATTTGCTAGTGGTAACATATAGTTGTGTCTTCCCCATCCACACCTTTTACATGGTCCACAAATCCAAGTATTTAACAAGAAAGAGAAAAAAAAGAAAACCTCACTGATCCTAGCTGTTACAAGGGGTCACAGGCTCACAGCCCAAAGCTCATCTATGTATAACTGACAAAGTAATGGGCAATTTGTCCACTAAGTAAGGAAAATACTAACCAACCCATTAAGAATTCAAGATCGTCTAATCAACATGAAAATTTCCCTAAGGATTTGGTGAGACCACTAATGTGAACCTAAGGTGAGAATGACATTAGGGCCGACACATCATTGTCAAAAAATTGAAAAGCATCCCCAAAAGGTGTAAATCACTTTTTTTGGCACTGATGTATAGGCCCCTAATGTCATTCTCACGTTAGGCTCACCTTAGGTGGTCTCACCAAATCCAAGGCGTGAAAATTTGAGTCTATGACTAATGCAAGAGGTGGTCAACCGGTTAAACAGCTTGAGTCAGTGTTAATATTACATAATAATCAAATGATAAACTTGAAAAAAAAATCTTTAGAACTTGTACGATAGATTTTTTTTTTGGGGGGAAGGGGATGAGGGAGGGATATCAAGTTCGTTCATGTGAAGACTGCACTTGAAAAAGGATGGAGTGGAAGGAAATCATCCGCTGCATTGAAGGTATATATATATATATATATATATATATATATATATTATAGAATATTAAGTATTAATTGTGCATCTCCTTAAAGAATGAGAGTAGTAGAATGGCAAAGCTCTCATCTGGGGTACGACCGACCCCTTACCGAGTAAGCAGATGGTGAGCTGCTCCTCACCATCATCACACGGTAACCGACCACCAGCTAAGCCTTCTTCGGTCTTCCTATCAGATGGTGATACCAAGCTCTCAACGTTCCTATTTTCTTCGTATTCTCAACTATTTATATATGGCAGCGTCTTAGGTGGGATTCCGCCTTTGGATTTTTTAAGATTATCAATGGGCTTCCAAGCCCACCCCACTTCATTACGACTAGGCTTGGTTTGTTAATTTAGGACAGGTTTAGCCGTGCCTGGCCATATCTTAACTAACACGGGCTGAGCTTGAATGCAGTATTAAGGCTGATTATCCGAATTGGCTAGGCTATAGTGAATTAGATTGCTATAATTGGGGTGGGAATGGATCAGGTGAGATTTTGGTCAGGTTGGGCAATCTCAATGCAAATTCTACTACTTTTAAGTTTATTCTGAGGATTTGGATTAGACCACCCAAAATCTGGAAAAAAAAAAATGTGAGTTGGTTTGGATTTGGTCTGGTTAATTCTGGTTTAGGAGAAATCTTATTGTAATGACATTACCTCTTGGGGCGCAAGAGATTTAGATAGACTACTACTCTTACAAAAATAAAGATGGAAATAAATCAAACATAATCAAATCTAACAAATTAAAGATGGAAATGAATCAAACATAATATATATATTTTTTAATCAAATCTAAATCCAATTAATTGTTAATCCTCTTCATTTTCTAATATCTTTATTTCAATAATCTTGGGTTGGGGTATATGTTCAGCCTGGATTTAAAATTGGGTCAGAATAAATAGCATGTAGGCTGAAGGGCTGGTTCAATAATTGCCACACAAGTAGACCAATATGTAATACAACGAGATTTCTTATGTGAACATATAGCAGCAATGCAATATATATACAACGAGATCTAGATATATGAACATATAATAGTGGGTCCTACAGCCCCTAAATGAGTATCATGTGCGCACGGACAGCACAGTAGCCTATTTCAAAATTTGCATTAAGCAAAGCTTCAACAAGCTTATCCTAACGCTGTATTTCTTAAAAGAAATGAAAGACTTTGGCGAGAAATTGACATTTGGAAAAGCTAATAGTGACAGGCTAGCAAGAAAGAAGCTAGGTCCCATGTTTAAGTTGAATCTCTGGTTGCACAAAAGCATAATAAAAAGGGTCCCACACGCATTAACAGCTATGTATCTGCAAAGAAATCAAAGCACTTTGTCTTCCTTTTTATTCCACACGCGGTTTCAACAAACACAACTGGCTCGAATCCCCCTCCACTGTTCATTGTTCATCCCTCATTTATAACCCATCCAATACAAAATTCCTCCCAAACGATCACCATTTTCTTCTCAGCTTCTTCTTATTCACTCTCCCTCTCCCTTCAACAACACATAACTTCTTCCCATCTCAAACACATTATATCTTCCTTGGTTTTTTTTCTTCTTCTCTCTCTCGTATTCATGGGCAACTACATCTCATGCACTCTATCTACCACCCTGGGAAAACACACTAGAGGTGCAAAAGTAATCTTCCCAAGTGGTGAAATTAGACAATTGGATGGACCTGTCAAGGCTGCCGAACTCATGTTGGAGACTCCCAACTACTTCTTAGTGAATTCTCAATCGTTGCAAATTGGACGGCGATTTTCTGCGCTCAACGCCGATGAAGAATTAGAGATGGGTAATGTCTACGTCATGTTCCTAATGAAGAGACTGAATTCCACTGTTACGGCAGCGGACATGGGAGTATTACTGATGACTGCCAATTCAGCTGCAAAGCGGGCTGCTGGTCAGAAAGTGAAGATCTTGCCAAATTCTGGCACCGGGCCGGCACGTGTCACACCGGTTTTGGCTGATAACAATTTGCAGGAAAGTGAGGTGCCATTACCTAGATTGAACTTGGATGACATTGAGGACTTCTCCCTCCCAGAATTCAAGCATAGGTTGTCCATGTGTAGGTCAAAAAAACCTTTGTTAGAGACCATTACAGAAGAGCCCCTTTGTTCAAGATGATATGGCTTGACTTTTTATTAATCCTTTGCCTCCCACCCCTCCCCCATCTTTTTTTTCCTTTATACTTCTATGTGCTCTCCTACTTTTAGCAAAAGAGAGAAATATTCATTTGTGTGATAGTGAGTAATCATTATCAATTGTCTGAATTTATTGAATAAGAGAAGATATATGTATGCAATTGTTATTGATTATCCTCTTCTTTTACAGGGATATTTTGTGTTATTACGAAAGTTTGTTAAATCCCCCTACACCTTGAAGAATTAACTGTATATACCATAAAAAAAAATCTATGTCATTGGAAAGGGCATCCTTATTTTAGTAGAATTGTGAGAAGATTCAATGCCTAGGTTCTTGCAAAGCGATTAATGTTTGATGGGAGGCTAATCATCCTGCTGACTTCTTAGCTTATTTTTGTTACTCAAAATCCAAATGAGTTTCTCATTGCCCTTCTATATCTTATATAGAATCATATAGCTTTCCCTATATATATATATATACATACACACAAGAAAATAAGAGAGAGAGAGAGATGATCTCTTTGAGGGGATCGGGCCTCCTTAGATTGCTCAAGCATTCTATATTCCTTGATGCTTTGCCATACGACATCTACATTTATTTATAGGGGCAGATCATGCCCAATATGGAAAAGCTAAATAGGAAAATAACATCAAGTGTAATTGCATAGTTGGCAGAATAGAGAGAAATTAGGACAAAATCAAACGCAATTGCATAGTTGGTAGAATAGAGAGAAATCAAGAGAAAATATTTGAAAAAATATTCACGAATCCTAACATTCCCCTGCCCTTAAACCACCTTGTCCTCAAGGTTGAGAACTAAAGAAGTCAAGAAACCGCTCTTTAACAGTCTCGTAAGGCACAGGCAACTGGAACCACTAAATGAGAACCTTTGTGGCAGCCTAATTATAACGCTTAACAATCCGACGATCCAAATGGCAACGGGTTGAACACGAACTTCTCCAGTAGAGGTAATATCAGGTAGTTGTTGTTGAAGGAAGACTTGCTTGCCCAATTTCTTTTTCAGACATGCATCATGGAAGACTCGATGGATCTTGGACTCAGATGGAAGGTCTAGACGATAAGCAACATGACCAATGCATTCCAACACCTTATACGAACCGTAGAATCGTGGCGAGAGCTTCATAGATGATTGCACATTAATCAGTACTTGGCAGTAAGGCTACAGGCGGAGAAAAACTCAGTCGCCAACGTCAAATTCACATTCACTTCTACGCTTATCAACTTATTGTTTCATGCGAGCCTACGTGACAACAAGATTGTCTTCGAGAAGTCGTAAAACCTGAGTGCTATCATAGAGATGAGCACGATCTATTTCATCTACCGTTGACGAGCCAGTAATGTAAGTGGAGAGGACATGTGGAACTCGACCGTATACCACTTCAAACATAATCATTTTGATAACTAAATGATAAGTGGTGTTGTACCACTATTCTACCCATGAAAGCCATCTCACCCACTCCTTGGGCTTATCTCTAGTGAAACATCACAAATAGTTCTCTAAACATCGATTAACTAATTTATTTGTCCATCTATCTGGGGGTGATAAGAAGTGCTCATCTTTTACTTGGTGCCCTACCAGTGGAAAAACTCTTTCCAAAAATTAGAAGCGGAAATCTTATCTCGATCACTTACTATCGATTGAGGAATGACATGTAATTTGACAAATTGTCTACAAAGATTTTCGCAATAGTCAATGTTGTGTACAGATGGGCAACTGCACAAAAGTGAGCATGCTTTGTGAGGCAATCCACCACAATGAGGATAGAGGTTTTACTATGCGAAAATGGTAAACCCTTGATAAAGTCCATTAATACATCCATCCAAACTTTTGTAGGCATTGGTAAGGGTTGCAAGGGCCTAGGGCTTGCTATTGTCTCACCCTCCTATTGTTGACAGACTTCACATTCGGCAACAAATTACTTGATGTCCTATTTCATCCCCTTCCAATAGAACAACCAGGATATACGCTTGTAGGTACAAAGGAGGCCTGAATGTCCTATACTAAGGGCTGCATGTAATTCCTGCAAAATAATAATTTTGTGAGTAGAATTAGCTACCAAGATGATCTTTCCCTTGTAGCGTAGATGATCCACAACCCATGAGTGATGTGAGATTGATGAGGGGTCTTGTTCTAGCATTCTAACAATCTTCTGGAGTTCAGGATCGTTTTGCTGCTCTTGCTTAATAAGATCAAAAGTTGGCCATGTTGGTGTGGATATGGCATGGATTTTTGCATGCTCAGGAATACGTGACAATGGGTTGGCCACCAAGTTCTCAACCCCTTTCTTGTATACAATTTCATAGTCGTATCCCAACAATTTGGTCACCCACTTTTGTTGTTCTATTGAGGAAATCCTTTGTTCCAACAAGTACTTTAAGATTTGATGATCGGTTCATATTTGGAACCGCTAGCCAATTAAGTACGGTCTCCATTTGGTGAGAGCGTGAATGATGGCAAGCATTTCTTTGTCATATACCGACAAGTTGAGGTGTGATGGTGACAACACTTTACTGGTAAAAGCTAGTGGTCGACTGTCTTGCATAAGTACTACCCTTATGCCCATCCCTGAGGTATCACTCTCGATAACGAAAGTTTATTGAAATTAGGTAGGGCAAGCATCAATGTGTTTGCCATGGCTTGTTTAAGCTAAACAAAAGCTTCTCTTGTAACTTCATTCCACTAGAAAACATTTCCTTTTTGAGCAAGGATGTTAAAGGGGTGCTCATCTTGCCATAATCTAGTATGAACTTATGGTAGTAGCTCGTTAAACCTAAAAATCCATGCAATGCCTTAATCATTTTCAGAACTGGCCAATTTACCACTGCCTGAATCTTCAAAGGATCTGCTGCTACACCATCTTTGGACACAACGTGGCCTAGGTAATCCACTTTGGATCTTACAAAGCTATACTTGGACTTTTTTACAAAGAGGGAATGCTCCCGAAGTAAAGTAAAGACAGTTCGTAGATGACATAAATGATCTTCAAGAGATGAGTTATAAACGAGTATGCCATCGAAGAAGATTAAAATAAACTTATATAAATAAGGCCAGAAGATGTCATTCATTAGACTTTGGAAGGTTGATGGTGCGTTGGTCAACCCAAAAGGCATTACTTAGAACTCGTAATGGTTGTCATGAGTCCGGAAATATGTCTTTTGCACATCCTCCTCATGGACTCGGATTTGATGGTACCTAGAGCGAAGATTCAACTTGGAGAAATGTTGTGCTCCACCCAGTTCATCAAGTAACTCATCTATTACTAAAATGGGATACTTGTCTTTGACAGTATTTTATTTAAGGATCAATATTCCAAGCACATTCTCCAAGATCTTCCTTTTTTTTGTACCAACAAGACAGGTGAAGAATAGGGACTGGCATTAGTTCTGATGATACCGACATCCAACATTTCTTGCACAATACTTTCAATCTTCATCTTTTCAATGTGAGAGTATCAGTACGGCCACACATTGGTCGATGTGCTTCTTGGAAAGAGAGGAATACAATGATCTTGTGACCTTCGCGGTAGTAGCCCCTTTTGTTCAACAAAGATATCAGAGAATTTTGATAACAGTGGTTCTAATGCCAAAGTTGTTTTGTCTGTCGCCGATTCCTCTTTCCTTAATGGTAATAAGTATCCTTGATAACTCTTCTTTAAAATCCGCTCCATCCGGTGACTACTAACAGTAATGATGTTATTTCCTTGTTTTCCATAGAATGTCACTCTCTTCCCATTCAACATAAACTTCATGGTTAAATTGGAGAAATTTCATAGCACATCACCCAAGGTTCTCAACCATTCTATACCCAAGACAACCTCATAATCTCCAAGTGGGAACATAAAAAGATTAACTCACAACTCCTGATCATGCACTAAAAGTTTTGCGTTTGAGCACTTACCTTGGTAAGTCAAAGTTCTTCAATCAGTCAATTTTACTTTGAACTGCTCACAATGCTCCACAAGGATTGAGAGTCTTTTGCAAATACCCTCATCTAGTATGTAATTGGTGCTCCCTAAGTCAATTAGTACTATAACTGGTTGGTATTTGAGAAAGCCATTGACTATCATGGTCTGTGGGTTTGAATAGCCAGCCAAGGCATGTACAGTGTATGCCACCTCATCTTCATTACCATAAGCTCCCTTGTCTTCTGAATCAGACTCTTCATTATCCATTTTTGGATCCATTTTCTCTACCGCTGGTTTAATCACCAAAAGTTGTCCTTGTTTGCATCTGTGTCCTCTATGCCACTTCTCATCATAGTGCCAACAAAGACCTTTTGCTTAGCATTCCTTAAGTTCTTCTTGGGTTAACTGAGCTATTTTTCTTGTCAGGGTAGAAGAAAAACTACTTCTGCCAACTACTGGTCTAGTTGATGTCTTGGCAATCTGGCGAGTTTCTTCGCTAAGCCTCTCTTTTTACACCCTTGCGAATGAAAATGCAGCTAATATGGTATGCGATTGATAAGCCTTGACTTATCTTCTAATTTTCGGTTGAAGGCCCTCTATAAAGGTGCCTATCAATTGTCTCTCAAACCAATCACGGGTGCTATTGGATAGACGCTCAAATCGACTTTGATATTCACCGACTGAAAAAGTCTTTAGGATCTTTGCTAGTTCACCATCAACATTCTCAAGTGCTGAGGGAACAAACCGAATAAGGATCCCTTTTGTAAACTCTGCCCAGGTAGGTATTCCACGGCATGCCTCAAACCAATCATACCATTGAACTACTTCACATTCGAGATTGATCGCTGCAATTTCCACCTTAGATGCTTTTGGTGTCCAATGGAAGCGGAAAAATAATTTTGCCCTTGATACCCAATCAGATGGATCATCGTCATCCCATCGAGGAAAGTCCATCTTCATGCATAGAAAGCCATGATCCTGATCTCCATGAGAACACGTTTCAAGTGGAGTCTGAGACGTTGCTGATCCAGCCCGTCGCTCCTGCTCCCTTTTGTTGAGAACTTATGTGATGGGGTCATTAATGAGTTCTCACAACTACTGTATAAACTTTGAATCAAACCTCATCTCACATGGAGTATCTTCCCTATGCTAAGAATTACCATCAGAGGCCATGGCGTATGTTGCTAAATCAAAAATACCTAGCTCCCTTTTCTTGTTACATGTGTAGGGCATACAATTTTTTTAATCCTTTTTTTTTGGATGATTGTAACTAAATTAAACTAAGATAATGCAACTCCTAAACTAGAATAAATATAACCTTACACTAGAACAAGAGTAAGGAAGTAATAGGCAAACACTCCCCTATCTGTCACGCACAGCTCATGACACCCACCAACAATGACGACACACAAGTGACAACAAAAAAAAATCAGATGCACTGCACAACATGGATGGTCCTTGCTTTGATACCAGATGATAGAACCCAAGGGGTTCTAATGTTAATAATCAAAAAAATTACAAGAAAACAAGAGAAAGAGAGAGAGAGAGAGAGAGAGAGAGAGAGAGAGAGAGATGATCTCTTCGAGGGGATTAGGCCTCTTTAGATTGCTTAAGCAATTCTATATTCCTTGATGCTCTGCCATAAGGCATCTACATTTATTTATAGTGGTAGATCACACCCAATATGGAAAAGCCAAATAGGGGAACAAAATTAAGTGCAATTTCATAGTTGCCAGAATAAAGAAATCAGGACAAAATCAAGCGTAATTGAATAGTTGGCAGAATAAAGAGAAATCAGGAGAAAATATTTGAGAATCCAAACACCTATTTAATTTCCCACCTAAGTGAACAAATCCTCAACCGTATCTAAATTAACCTTGATCTTTGGTTGAGGGAAAACAACCCTAACCCATCCCATCCCTGTTGAGCTCAATTCTAACCCAACCTTTTGAAATCAACTTGATTTGAATAGCATACGTTTGGGTTGCCCTAAGGTTTATAACATATAAGAGTACAATAAATGTTGTTACAAAATTTATACTCAAGAACTCCCTCCTCAATTAATAAAATGCTATTACCACCAAAGAAGGTTCCTATGATATATATTTTTTATATTTTCACTTATTTAAACAAATATACAATATGTAAAAGACAAACAAGTAGTTGTGTTTAAGTGTTGATTCAATGATTCAGTTTTATTGTTTTTAAGTTGAATCATTGAATCAATGAATCAATGATTGTGATGTTATATTTTTAATATGTACATAATACATATTACATACAAATAAATAACTTACATATGCATACATATATTAGTGTTGGCTTCAGGTTGGTTAGGTTGAACCCTGTTAAATAATTTATATTATTTTTAGTGTTACATATTTACAAAATTTATGGATTACAAACAAAAATAATACCCTTTGCCTAATTTTCAAATAACTTAGCAACAATTATAATCATAGTAATCTAAATAGCTCACAACAATATCAACATGATATTCAACAAAAATATATGAATGTGAAAGAAACAAAATAAATTAAACCATACCTGGATGTTGTCAAAATATCCAATTAAAATATAATATACTCATGAATCTAATAAGAACTTTAACCTGCAAGATTTATTGGTGCCGCTCGTGGTACTCAAC
Organism: Platanus orientalis; assembly: GCA_025762735.1. NCBI lineage: Eukaryota > Viridiplantae > Streptophyta > Magnoliopsida > Proteales > Platanaceae > Platanus > Platanus orientalis. Next base: position 12,135 of record JAOXJP010042510.1, read on the forward strand.
TGCCCATAAAGTGGATTCGCAAAGCTCTCTCAGTGTAGCGGCCTGATTCGACATCCACTTCTAAGGGATACACCAACGATTCACCTTGCTTTGCACAACAAATGATTCTACACTCGAACAACTCTAATGGTTTTTTGGTGTGCAGATTTTAAGAACTCAAGAAAAATAACAAAATAGAAAAAGGAAAAGATATGAAGTAGATAAGCTTTCTTCTCTTCTCCTCTGCATTTGAACGTGAATGTCTAAGAAGGAAAACCCTCCTTTATTTATATATTTTTTCATAGAGAAAAACCAAATTTTCTTTCCGTGTGTATGTGTGTGTACATCTCTATTCCTCCAAAATAGGAAAGTGAAATTAGTATACTAATACGTTGGGCTGCATTTTGGTTTCCCATCGTATGGCAGTTACCCAACTTAGAAGTTCTTAATTAAAATAAATATATAATTATAATAGTAATATAACCCACATATTACAAGATTCATTTTTGAATCTTAAATATTATATTACTAAATATATTACAAACCCCCATAGGATTCAAAATTGAATAAAATAAAATAAAGTGTAAAACCACTTCAAAACACATTAATTCACACAAAACATGTAAACCACATAAAAGGTATAAATATGTAAACATTCGCAAATCATAAAAAATCATCTACACACCAAGGAACTGTAACAAGAGATGTATAGGCATTAGGGGTACCTATGGGCTAGGCTTGGGCCTGGCCATGGTAGGCCCAAACCCAAGCCTTCTATATTCCTTTCAAGCTCGGGCCCAATTTTTTAAATATCTAGGCCCAAGCCCGCCCTAATTATTTTGTCAGGCTTTGGGATGGCCCATATTTTCTCATCTAAAAAAAAGCTTACCTCTAATAAGTATTGAGCTCAAAACCTAATATAAATTAAACTCTCTACCAACTAAGCTATGAATTTAAGTTTGTTAATTATACATATATATGTGTGTGTGTGTATATATACTACACATTCTAAGAATAATGAGCTTTCATAGCTCAGTTGGTAAAAGGCTTTAATTAGCCAAGGTGATGTGTTCAACGCTTAAAACCAATATTTTATTTTCTAATATATATATAAGTTTGAGCCTTTGGCCGGGCTGAGGTAAGCTTGAGCCTGGCTCTAATAAAGGTTCGGGCCTTTAACTTGGGCCTGAGCCCTTGTCGGGCCTAGCTCGGATTGATTCGGGTTCGAGCCAACCTAGACCCATGCTCACCCTTAATAGGCATCAATGTCCAAAGACTATGAATCGACCATTAGAAAAACACCTCATAACCCACGGAACCCTGGTGGACCTCAGGTCTACGAACCAGACTCCGCAACTGTGAATCAACTGAAAATTTCATCCATAATTCTCATCCACTATCTTCATCATTCTATCATGTTTTCACTATTTTGGCCATGCGTCATAGTTGGATGCTCATTGTAACATCCACATAGGTTTGTATACACTTAGTAGGATCATTAATGCATAATTGATACTTAATCATTATGGTTTAATTAGTTTTTGTATTTTAAGCTTACTAGTGATATTTGATCATAGAACAGTTAGTGAGTGATTTGCACTAAACATAGGAGAGAAAAGAAATCAAGGACAAGTCATAAACTTGATAAGTTCTAATACTGTCTTAATAATAGATTTGAGGTAACTTCATAGGTAAACCTGTATCAATTCTATATAAATCAATTTGAAAACTATACATCATTGGTAAGTTCTAGGAGTCCACTTTCCAACATATAAAACGGAGCACAATTTGGAGTTTTCTAGAGGAAGTTATGGCAATTTTCCCATAAGGTGTTCGTGTTAAAAAATGTAGAATTTTACATAATTATTGGTCATTTAGACACAATGATCGGTCATGGAGAGCCTATAAGAATGGGTTATAAAATGTCATTTTGTCTAACCGGTCATCCAGACATCATGACTGGTCATTCTGACCTCATGACCGATCATGCACTAAAAAATCTGGAAACTTCCTAGAATCTGTGTTTTTCATGATCCTCGCCCCAAAAAAAAATGTCAAACACATAGGGAAGCCTCTAGAAACACATAAGGACCTTATATGACAAAAATATTGCCTAAAAACCTACATCATTTAGATCTAAAATAACATAAAGGAAGGGAGAGATAAGAGAGTTTCGGGAGAAATGAGGAAGAAAAACTTCAATTTGGAAAGTTTTAGCTCATCCATGAAGGATTAAACACTATTTTAAGAAATTATATAAAAATTCATAATTCTCATAGTGAATGATCACACACTGTAGAGATTTGGGGTTGATTTAGAGGAGAAACCAAAAGAGAGAAAGGAGTTCTAAGAACATTACGTAGTAAGTATGTGTAAATTGTACACCTTCTCTAAGATTACTTGTTGATAAATCTGCTATTTGATTGTGTATTTCAATTGTTTGACATGTAGAATGTTTGGATTCATGAGAGTTTTGAATCTTATCTTATGTGTTCTTCTCAAAGTTGGATAGATCAAGCATCTTCAATTGGATCTCCATTGTAAACTAGCATTTGTTTAAATCTATGAAAGTTTTTGATCTCATATTCCATTCTATTATAGATCCATGAAGTTCTCTTGGAATTCTCATATTTGAATCTATAATTAGCATTGATCTATAATTGTTTCGACATTAATCTCCATGAATCCTCTATTGTGAACTGCAACATGAATGATTTATGTGAATTTCATTTGAATTGCATAAGAATATGTAAAATCCTTTGGTCTAACTTGAAATTAAATATGATAAAGTGTTCATCATTGAACCCAAGTATGATTTAACCTTTGATTTCATATGTGAACTATGAAAAATGATTTAGTAATGAAAAATTTTGATGCCTTTGAACTAATTGAAGATTACATGTGATTGAATATCATTTTGAACCATGAATTTCTGAATTCCTTCAATTTGATTAAAAAATTATGATCTAGACATGTGAATTTTAAAGCATCAAAATTGAATTTTTATCAAATTGATGATTAGAACCTATGAAACCATCTCATGACTTGAGACTTAAGAATATTTATCGATTTATAACTACGATCAAACTAGATTTGCAAAAATGGATTAAATCAAATGTAAATACTCTGTTTTGATTTGATTTGGACATGGATAACAAAATAAAATATGAAAAACTACTAGAATGCTTATTGAATTGATTGAATGGTCATCAATCACTCCATGTATTGAAAAGTATTGAATTGTTATTGAATTTTGCCATTCCTTCTTCATTTATGAGAGTTATTTAATTGGCTTATTGATGTCATTTGATCCATCTCATATGATTATTATACTTTTAGACAACATTGAATTATATGAGACCTGCTATTGAGTCACAACAATGGTAATGTTATATGTGACCTTCCATTGGGTTGCAACAATGGCTTATTATATGGAACTTGCCATTGAGTCATAACAATGGTAATGTTATATGTGAATTTCCATTGAGTCGCAAAAGTGGAACATTTATGGGACTTGCCATTGGGTCACAACATTGGTAATATTTGAATATTATTTTGTTCGCATATGAATCATTGAATTTCTTTTAATATCTTTTTAAGACCTACCATTGGGTCACAACAATGGTAAATTGTTCATTACATTTGACTCGCTGAATCCTTTGAACATCGTTTTGGGACACTACATTATGTCACAACAATGGTAAATATTGTTCCTTATATTGAATCATTGATTAATTTCAAAGCTAACAAGAAAGTGTGATGCTATTATCCTTATTGGAATATTGACTCTTTATTGTTCCATGGATCATGGCTTTTAACTCTTTCTTGTAATCATCATCTATGGACCAACATGTCATTGTTAGTCTTTTTTGACTTTTGAGTTATTCTCTATCTTTTAGAATATGAAATGCTCACATGCAAGCTATACTTTGATATTATCCATTATTTGTTTTGGATTTTTATTTGGTATGGTTTGCATGTGTAATTATTGAGCTTGTCAAGTTTACCCAGTTCTACAACAATTATCAGATGATGATAATTGAACTAGAAATGATTGAATGGATTGAAAAGGAATGAAAGGTAATAAGAAGAGTGCCTGTCAGCACCCAAATTTTGACTCAAGGCTCAGATGGTTTCATTACAACATGGGATAGAACCGAGGTCTAGACACCCCTGAACTTTGAATAGTCGGGCATTCTCAATGGACATTCTGGTTGCAAACACA
>JAOXJP010042521.1:0-16338 GCA_025762735.1 Platanus orientalis
CTCCTTTGACTATGTTTTTCCTTTTATCTTTATAATTATTATTATGATCCTAATTATTTATTATTTTCATTATTATTTATTTTTCTTATAATTACTATTATTGTTTTCATTATTTATTTACTAGCTTATTTATTTTTTTGGTAGTATTCATTGTTGTTAATATATTTAACTAATTCTATTATTATTATAATTACTATTTTATTTTTTTAGCACTTACTGTCACTTGAAAAATTATATATATATATTTGTTTCTTATTTGTATTTTATTTTATTAAGTTATGATATCAATCAACCAGTTTACCATTATTTATGCGATAAAACTAATTAATTAATTAGTTTATTTTTATTCAACCAAACCAAACCAAAACCATTTAAACCAATCAAACCCCAAACCCAACCTAACCTTAACCCGATCTAACCTAACCCAGACCAACCAAACCAACCCTTTCATTTTCCCCTTTTCGTGAAAACCCTAGGACCCAAAACGAAAGAGCATATTGAGAGAGCTCTCTTCAACCCCTCCTGATCGCCTGCCTCTCGCCATCCCCTCCTGCTCCCCCTTTGGTAGAAATTCTGGTCCAGATCCTTTGATCACCCCCTATCCTTCCATTTGGATGAAAACCTAAGAAAACCTTATGCCTCTCCCAACACATCTCACCACTTATAAGCCCTAGTTCAAGAGCTTTTTGCAACGGCTCTCTCCTCCATTCCACTATCATGAAATTTCTCCTCGCCTGAGCTCACAGTTGTCTTTGACCAAGATCTTGTTAGGATGCAGAGCACCAAGGTCGCTGAGACCCCAGCTGAGCAACCTTATCTCGAGCGCCATTGGTGTTGCGGCTTTGGAAGAGGTAATTTTTTGTTTCTTTCATGGGTTTTTTTTTCCTATAAAATCTAGAAAGGAGGAGGGGGGAAAGGAGACGGTTGGAAGCTGCAAACCCCCCATGGTATCAGTCCTAGTTCTCACGTCCAACCTTTTTAGCCCTAAAGGAAGCAAAAAAAAAAGTGATGAAAAACCCCCCATCAAACCCAGCGCTCAAAAAAATTTTCCAAGAAGAAAACCCCAAATAGAGACCCCTAACCTCATCCAACAACCACAAACCCTGCAAATCCCCTCTCCACAACCTCAGAAATTTTCCCTTTTCGCCTTGCCCAGCTGTTGATCGTGCCAGAAGAGCTTCTTAAGTGTGCTACAAGGGAGAGAGGTCCTTCTCTCCCACCTCTCAGGTTCAAAGATATGAATAACCATACATGAGTTTATATTTTGATTTAGCATTGGACCAGTTTTTTAGGTCTGGTGGTTTATTTGGCTTTATTCTTCTCAGATGAATACGCTTTCTTTCTTTCTTTTTCTAATAAGCTTGCATTTTAGGTCTTTCTTACGTTCTTAAAGCTACATGTATTAGTTTCTCCTTCTAGTCGTTTAGTTTATTTATTTTTTAGTTCATCTCTCTAGATCTAATATCAGTTTGGTTTGATTTAGGAATGGTGCTTAGGGTTCCTTGTCATTATTATTATATGATTTTTACCCATCATTTATTTTTATTTTATTTATTTTTGTTGATAAAGGATGAAGTTGATGGTTGATACAAGCATGCTACCTTCTTTGGATAATTACTCATATAGGAATTTAGTTTTGGGAAATATGTTGTTGTGCTCATTTACTTATTAATTCATAGTGATATTGTAATGGATTAATTTAGTCTTCTTGCTATTCAATTCCATTTTTTAGAGAGGTGTGTCCAGTTGCAAACTTAGATACTTCCGGGTTATCGTTTTGATTCATTAATGGATGCAGGAGTTCAAGAAAGCATGATCTTTGTATGAAAGACTATTTTGAGATATTCATTGTTACTATATTTTGAACAATGCCCTCTGTTTTGACATTAAATAAGATTACTGGTTTTAGTTTGTTGCATTAAAGATTAGAGGTGATTGGCAAAACCCAGATCGTGTGCATTTTACAAAATCTGATTGTTGTCTTCACATATCAGACTGTGAAATAAAGACTCAATAAATTCCGGTTTTTTATTCTTCTTACTAGTATTCATTAAATGACCAAAGAGGTAACCAGTACATTTGGAAATCATATTGGTAAATATGTGGCCTAGACTTAAACCAGTAATCAGCCAGCCCACTGATATATTCGACTGCCTCCTTATTTTGCTTGCATTTGATGTTCTTTTTTTACTTATTTATATATTTTTTTTCTTTCTTTTTTTATCTCCTTATTTCTATCCCCACTTATGCTTATGCTTGCTTTGGAGTCCGGTGAAGTTCTTGAGTGAAGGTTGTATTAAATGAGATTCAGTTTGAAACTAGGAGTGATTTGATCTTTGTCTGGCGTTATTTTGCATATATGTGGTTCTCCTTTCTCGTGTTCCTTAAAGGCTTAGCTTCGAACGCCCGGGATCAGTCAACAGGTAGATTAGGACATTCATGACACTAGGGTCAGTTAAAGGAAATAAAGAAATCAGTTAGAATGCCTTGAGCCTATGCACTGAGAAGGTCTTGCTAGCACAGCAAGCTTATGACCTTATTGATTCGTTTTATAGGAATTTGGATCTCTCTTGTTGGTTAATGTGGGTGTTTAGTTAATGGCAGTGATTATTGGTTCTGTAAATTGTGTTTAATCTGAGGATAGGGTATTTACACCCTGACAAGAATATAAACCACTTGAATTACTCTCAAAGAAAATTGGCCAGTTAAGTAACCAGTGGATCAGAATGTAAACTGAAGTTGAAGCCTATAGAATACTATAAATAGGATTTTTTTGCTGTCATTTTCTTTCTAAAAATTTGAATTGGATGCTATTTGGGTTAGCCACGAGATATAAATAAATCTTGCAATGATGTGACCTCCTTGCCTATAGATGAAATGGCTCAATACTTCATCTTTGTGCTAGCCAAGAAATGCTTTTGAGTTCATTGTGCTAATTGAAATCTTCTCAGAAAATATTTTCTGAACCATCGTGAACTCTTACCCAATCTTATGGACCATGTTTACTTCATATATCAAAGCATTTTCCATGTTGAATGCACTTGTGGACATGGCTTTTAGGCCAACAGCTTAGCTCGTCTTTATTTTACTTATTCTATGGTATAATTACTCTTATGGTGTAAATGGGTTGTTTCTTATCTAGATAAGTAGTTTTTTTTTTTTGGCATGAACTTACTTAACCATACAATATACCATCATATATTTGTATAAACTTATCAACTTGTTAGTTCTTATCAACTGAAACCCTACAAAGCACAAGGTAAAAAAAAAAAAAAAAAAAACACAAAAGATCAGGAAAAACATGCTTTGGAGCATTAAGATGAAAAAGAAAAATTTGCACATTTTATATGGGTGTGAATTTCCATTTGATGTGCTGTCGTACTGCCATGAATATACTGACATGTGAATTATTTAAAGCAGTACTTAATACTGCACATTTATAATTCAGTATTGCAATATGAAAGATCTCCAATTATTATGATTCGTGTATTCACTGATACACAGGTATCTGTAATCCTAAGTGGTAAGTTAAGTCATGCATATAATAGCAATTTTGTAATCAAGTCCCTATCTACCCAATACCCATTCATGTGAAAGCAAACATTAGTAATAAGCAATAATACAACATAGCAAACACTATAATCTGGTTTGTTTATATGAACATAGCAATAATACAACAGTTCCATACAAGTGAAAACCATAAACACTTCATGACAGACTATACTAACTCAAAGACCTCTGAATTATAAGATACAGGGTGACTGAAAATCATCATCTCTATCATCCCTCTACTATAATAAGAGTACTATTTTGATGTTGATGTAAGAACATAATCTTATCTCATAATTTATCAAGGAAAAAGACCTTATCTCATACTTCCAGCTGTATGGAAGCCATGTTAGCCCATTTATGTGTTTAATTGCCTTTTTGTTTCTTATTTCCTTTTCTTTCATTTTCTTATTTTATTACCACCTAATGCTCATATTAGCTTCAGAATCCCGTGAGGTCCTTTTTATAGGGTCTTGACTGTAGGAGGTGCACTTGTATTGCATAAGACTCAGTTTGAGTTTAGGATTGATTTTCTCAAACTCTCTCTATGAGACTATAATAAGTATCATTCACAACTAAAGTCCCACCCTACACATTTTAGAAACCTAATACTAGCTCTCATGCAAGGCTTGTCATATGTCTACAAAAAGACAGCAGCACATAATGCCCATAACCTGTCCATGATGATAGTATTGATCATCTGTAGGAGATTGGGTGCAATGAAGTGGGTTGATTGGTTCAGCCAACTTGAAATAATCCAAGCCCAACCCAAGTCTAAACTAGTTTTCACTAAGCCTTGACCTAGCCCCATCTCAACAAACTCTTGACTTAGGATCATAAATGGGCTAAGTTTGGGTAGACCTAGAAGACTCTGATTCTGCAATGTGATCAAGACAGGTTCAAACATGTCAATCCAAATCCATGCCTAGTTTAACTAGGGTAAAAGCGTGGCTAAATCCCATTCGATTTTAACACAATCTGAATATTAAAAAATGGACTTGATTGAATCGAAAGGTTATCACCCTACTTAGTTAGTGAGGGTTCAAGGGTTTGTTAAGTAGCTTAAATCAGTGGCAAAGCGGTGTTTAGGTATGGGTTTGGTTTGTAGCACTTTAGATTCTTTTGTTTTTTTTTTAAGACGTACAACTTAAATCTAATACCCATTTTTATAGATGTTCCTATAGTAATTAGCAAAACATTTTTTTTTATTGCTTGTACAAGTGATATTGCTAGTTTACATGTTATATAGATTCTATTAAGCTAACTTTTTTTGTTTTTATGGACGTGGTAAGTGGCGTAAGGTACGTCCCTTTAACTCATTTTCTTTATGGTCTACTTTTTTTTACCTTCTCTTTAGTGATACGATTCGTTGTTTTGCTACTTGATTAAATACCTTGTTTCTTTTAAAACCAAAGCTATACAACTATGATCATGTATACTCATTAGGCATTGTTATAGATAACTGATACGTGAACACACTCATTTGGTTAAAGGGTACAACCATATACACACTTAGACCATCTGAGGCTTAATCTAACTTAAGGTTCTTTCTTGCTTACTAAATCCAAAGATGTTCTCATATTTTTGTGGTATAGTTTTACAATTCAGCACTTTCATTTATGATGGTAATAAATCTAACTGTTTTGTTGGTGATTTGTGTCCTTTACATGCGAACCTTATCATCTTTTGCATATTTTATCAAGCTTTTTTAGTATACCTTCTTTATAACAATTCAAATTCCTTTTGTTTAGATGGAAATTCAATTTATTTTGTTATAGTCATATTTTATTTGCTTCTCTAATACAAATAAATGCTATCATTGTTGTTAATCCTCATGTCCTCTTGGTTACGTATAAAAGTGACAAAAAAGGAGACATCTAAAGGCCTTGGTTATAGGGTGTAAATGATGGATTAAGCTACTTATAATAGCTTAATGGCTCTACGCTTAGTCATTCTATTATTATCTTCTTTTCAAAATTGGTTGATTATGTATTATAATTGGGAAATTTAGTTCATATACCTATACACATGTGATAAATTTGACTGGTATACGGATACGGAGCTATCGGGTAGACAGTGATGATGTGATGGATGTATGATATTTGGAGTATTTTTATGATCTGTTGACTATCAGGTTATTGAAGAAGTGACATAGGGATCACTATTTATCCCCAGGAGGTCCATATTACAGCTATTATGCTGTTGAAATTTCGGCAAAAATGACATGTGGATCCCTTACTTAATCTCAATAAAATGAGAATAAAAAGTAATGAGTGAGATGATTAAATTATAAACGGAGTGGACCATTAGGCTGTAATGGTTTTAAAGTAGGAAACCGCAAAAGCGGATGAGGTAGGGTGCATCACACCTTCCCTAACTCATAAACGAACAAATACTTTAGAATCTCTAGGAGTTGACTAGTTTAAGTGTGGAGTCAAATATTTCAAACCATTTTTAAAACTTAAGTTTGTTTTATTTTCACAACTGATGTCCAATCACATCATTAAAAAGACTGGTGGCGACTCTAAAACATTGTGGGATATTCCTGCGATAGGCAAGTCTCTTTCAAAAGGGATTTACCCGTCATGCGAAAATGGAGGCCCATAGCTTCAAGTCCTTGGAGTGTGTATTCATTTCTTAAACACAAGGACTCTATAGATTATAGACATGGCTAATATATGCAATATACTCATTCCATACCTAATCTACTACTCCATGTATTTTTCAATCTATGGAATTGAGAATTTAAATTAACAATGAGATTTTTTGTGGTTTTCTCATTGGAAATATTAAAAGTAATTGACAATGATAAAAAGAGACAAATCATACCTAGGACTCTTTTGCCAAGCACCTCCCAATCTAATTTCAACATCGTCTCTAGCTTCTTCATTTTTCTTTTAAATGGTTATTAGATATTTTTCTGATAGAATACATCCTCTATCTGCATTTTTCAATATGCGAAATTCTTACCATCAAATTTTTCAATAGCAAACCTTGTGGATTTTTCCCATGTTGCTGTCATTGCTCCCACTCGAATCAAGAACTCCTCCAAAATCGTAAACCTTGGCTTCTTATTGAACCACTAACCACGAATCTAGAACTGCCACTTTTCTTCTAATCGAGGAACCTGGCTCTGATACCACATGTTGGAATCGTAACCCCTTCTAGATGTGAATTCCTTAGGATGCAATAATAAACTTGGAATAAATAATAAAATACATAAAAAAAACACAAGATAAAGATTTACATGGAAAACCCTAAGATCGGAGAAAAACTACGAAGCCACACAGAAAATCTTTCACTATAATGGAGGAATACAAAACTACAAGCTTTCTACTCTTACACTCACTCTATCACAACCCATAACCCTTAAGAAACCCCTTTTTGGTTTCCCTTCTCACATTCTCCCTCAACCAGTAGAACCGTGAGAAAACCCAAAGAGAAAATTTCTCTCAAGCCTAGAATCACTCTCTCAAACCATGTAAAAACCCTTACAATCCCTTTGAGTGACCTCTCTATAACCCTAGATGACCTAAGATACCTTATATAGATCATACAAGTTGATCCCACCATGAAACTTAAGTTTATAGTTTCTGTCTCGTCACCGTCAGCTTTATTCAAGCTCAAGCCAGATGCCTTAACTCCTTCTAGGATCGAGCTGCTGGTCAGTCAGCTCAATCCAATAACTTTTTGGTTTCTGGTCTATGTAGTTTGTCACCCGAATGTGCTCGAATCAATCTGGAATAGATTCAACAATGCTAGAACTTGCTTCTTTTGGTTCCTTTTGCCTCGGGTTGCATTAGACTCCACTCCAACAAGTTTGTTGTCTTCTTCGGGGGTCTCCACTGCCCCTTATGCCTTCTTTCTTTATCATGCGTGAAAGGATTCTTGGAGCTTGGAGGGTGTTGATCCAAGACATAGGTATTCCTCCTCCACTTCCTTTTTTAGTTGTGTACAGATCAGTTACTCATCAAACACTTCTTCCTATTACTACGATTAGTGCTCGCCGTCGACACGAGGTGCATCTCTCTACAATTCCCCTTTGGCTAGAACTTGTATCGTAGCACTTACATAACAACACTTTGTGAGAGAAACACAGTTTTCATCACCAACGATGAGAATCCCTACATCAAATACAAGCATCCATTTTTAAAGTGATGGACAAAGTCTTAGTGGGAGCTCTTTTACTTTCAGTTGCTTTTTGCAGGTGAAGAAAGAGAGATGGAGTAGGAGAGGGAAACGTTTGTGGACCTAGGGATATAAAAAGAAATAAATAAACTTAGTAACCAATAACTTACTCTCTTTTTTTACAATTTTACCCTTAAAAGAACCACTTTGGATATGATTTTATTCTACCTCATTATTTGGCAATTTTGCCAAATTTTGAAACCACTTTGGAAAAAATCTCTAAAATAAAAGAAGGTTTTCTCATTGTGGAAACAACCTAAAAGATATGAAAAGCTAATTACATGAATAATTAGGGTCTTTTAACGAATCTTTCTTAATGAGAGGAATGTGAGGTTTTTCACAGGATTGAGAGGTGTGAAGGAAAATGGTGTAATAGGGTTAAGGGCTTAGATTCTAGGGTCAAATATTCAATAGAAGATATTTTTATATCTTTACTTTTCTCATTTAGTGAAGAATGAATCTCCTTATGGATATAAACATTTTGGCTGATCCTCATAAAAATCCTCCTCTTGTAAGTGATAGTTGATTTTTTTTTTTTTCGTTATGGTATTCTTTATTACGTAGATTGAGTGGTTTAAGCCCGTATTTAATCACATGGAATATCAAAGTTGTTTCTATTGCACCAACAAACACGACAACAGTGAATAGATAATCTAATAGATATGTCAATTATTGTAGAAGGAATAATGTATGCATGACCTTGCCTTTATTTACATAATACATTATGCTAATATGCTTCAACACATGATTTAATTAGTCGTACCTTATTCCTACACAAACTTACATTACAACCCTCTTGCCAAGTATGTAAACATAAAAAGGGTTAGCAAAACAATCAGCTACTTTATTATCAAAAAGGATCGTCTCCTGTTCACAAGTAATCTTGTGGGTTTAGGAGACATAAACATACCCAAAAAGTTAAAATCACTACTTTTTGGGGTGTGTGTACGTCTTCTGAATCCACAAGATTATTTGTGAACAGGAGACGATCTCAACTGATTTATTTATGCTTAATATAAAAGAATAAAACATTTACATAAAAAACTGGCTCCTCATAGTCATCCCTTACCTTTTCACTCCAAATCATGAATATGTATAAAATAGTGTTTAGGAGTTAAAAAAGGGACATCAAATTCAAAAACACATCATGTGTCAATCAATGGCACGCTTACATAGGTCTGTCTCAATACAAACAATCATTCTCCTCATTATGATACTACCAACAAAAAATAAATAAAAAAAAATAGAAACGTGCTATGTGCTATAACAAAGTGAACACACTCTGGAGATGATAAGAAAAAGACAAACTTTCATTGAAATTTTTCAGCAGGTTAGGGTCAATCTTAATTAGGTTCGGCCATATATTGGGTCAATCTAGAAAGGATCACCCTTAGATTAGGGGTGGCAATGTTTGACACAACCCACCCACGAACACAACACCAACTTAACATGAAATAAATGGGTTAGGGTTGACTGTAAACAGGTTTCAAGTCAAATAAGTTGACCAGTTTTGATATGATTAATAAATGGGTCAACTTAGGGTTGACCAATATAGTTGTATATCCGTAACTTGAGATGACACGAATTTGACCTTGTAACATGAATTATCATATAACCTATTAACCTAACACAAATCCAACACGAAATTAGTGAGTTAGGGTTGACTACAAACGGATCAACCTGTTTTGACACAAATAAATAAATGAATGGGTCAAGTTTGGATTGAGCCATATAGTTGTATACCCTTATCTTGACCCGCCACCAACCCGATCCACCAACACGAATTGCCACCCCTACCTTATACAGTGACGCAGCGGAATAGCAAGGAGAAGAACATGTCATTCTCCTTTGGTGAGAAAACCTTATAATCCACTAAAAATAAAAAATAAAAAGGACAAAACACTTTCTGAAATATTATTAATTCCCCAAAAACTGTCTTGCCTTTGAGGTTATATCACAATATAAATCATATTTCGTATCAAACATGAAATTAGGCTAGTAAATAACAAAAATACCATAAATAACAAAAAAATGCATTAAATAGAAAATTGTCATAAATAGTAAAAATGCCATTTTCGAGACTTAAACGATAGAATTTGACCTAAAAATGAAAAGCTTATGGCAAAGTGATGGATTTTGAAAATCTCGTCGATTCCATTCAACTTACCAAATTTCATGCAATTCCAACTCCATCACAACTTGCCATAAATAGCAAAAACTATAATGCTACACTAGACCTTTTGTGTGGACTTGTGATGGTCCACGCGAGCCAAGTAGGCCTCGACTACATGTTCTACATCATATAGGGTCAATCCAATTTGGTTGGCTTCATTTATGACTGATTAATAGGGGTCAGGCTTATAAACAGCTGACTAGTATGGGTTGGCCATATGGCCAGCTGATCAATGAGGGTCAGTTCTATATAAGGCCTATTCTAGTTTAAAAAATCATTTGGGAATCGATATTCAAAAAGAATTAATGTGATATCGAATAAAAAATTATGCAAATGATTTTATCATGAATATTTACACTAGAAGAGGTTTATAAGACACAAGAAATGAAATTCAGATGGGAAACAAGACAAACCAAGAAAATCATGTTTGTCGCCAAACCAAAACATCAATATAGGAATGCTAATTTAATCATGCTTAGATTTAACAAATAACCAGTCAAAAAATAGTTTACTTGAACAACTGATGCATTACTATGGGAGAGAGAGGTGAATTCATGGGACAAAGTTTGAAATTTTCTTAAGGGGCAAACTTTTCCGATTCAGTTAGCCAATGGATAAAAGAATTTTTCTTCAAAACGGCAACATTTTTGGTTCACAAAATTATAGGGAAATTATGGAATATTCGCTTGATTGTGTGTATATACACAAACACAATTTGGTTAGGATGCACCATTATTATTATTTTGATGAATGTTAGGATGCACCATTTTCAATACGGCCCATTGTGGCCATGCCTACCTATTACGTCTGATATGATTTTGAGACATGAGGATCACATTTGTGACCTGAAACGATTGATTAGAAACCCGTGTCATTATATTAGCCATTAACCTTAATTCTTCATGGGTGGCCAATCGATCGGCTGAATTTTGAGAATCCATTGGATGGATCAAGCCGTTTTGAATTGGGAACGCATTGATGTTCTTCAATCCTCAATCAAAATTGATGATATCTTGATTATCACCATCAAGGACATTTCCCTTAGATGACAGGATTTTGAAAATCCGTCCAGTGGGTGGGGGTTTGCTTCCCTTCTAAAAACATTGTGGTATGGCCTGATCAATAAAGCTTATCGACAACCTTTCATTATCAAAGAGGCAAAGGTAGGCTAAAATTATGGTTCTAACACCATTTATTTTTTTATTATTTAAGGATTGAAGAAAATGCATGCAATTTTTAATATAATCTAATGGTTCCTCTAATTAGCATACATCTTGACACCACAAGGGAATAGTCTAAAGCAAACCCTGAGCAAGGAAAACAAATAAATAAACCCAACAACAGCAACATTACAAGCACTTTCATATCATGCTAATTAGTTGGTTTTGGGGAAAGGCTGTTAAATACGTTTGAGTTGCTGTTAAGAAGAGAAGGAAAACAGCAGCAAGGAAGGCAATCATTGTCCAAGGGCTACTGAAATGCATGTAATAAAGGTTAACCAAGGAGACCCTCCACCACTTCTTGCAGTTAGACTCAATAAAGTCCTTAACTTCGGCGTATGCATCAGGATTGGGAGTTGCATCGATGGTCATGGCATTAAAAAGGTCCGCTACTTCTTGGTCACTGCCGAGGGCATTGAGAAGAACGTCCTTAGATCTCAGCTCCTTGACGTCCTCCTTGGAGTCAATTAGTGAATCCATGAAGCAGGCGTAAGAGGTTATCCCCCGGGTAGAAGGCCCACCCGGCCCCATCTCGTAAGCGATCATGTTAAGGAACTTGTATTTGGTGGTATCGTCGATGACGATAGCAGGAAGTACGAGCTCCCTGCAAAACAAGCTACTACTAAATTGGACGCCCTTGAGATGGTGTGTTTCACTCCTCCGGACTTGGATTCCTGCTTCCTTGAGCTCTGTGATACAACGGAAAGAATACCACTTTTTTCTATTCGATGACTTTTGGCTATTTGAAGACAGTTGTAGTTTGGGTTGGGAACGTCCCTTGCCTAAGATCTTCCTTCGAAAGCAGTCGAGAAGGTGTATAGGTTCACCTACGTCTTCATCTGGGTCTTGATCCTCTTGAGGGCTCTTAAGGGGGTCCGATGGCTGTTCTGCGGAGTACTCATGGGTTTCAATTAGGTGGTCAATGAATACATTGATGATATCCAATGGTTGTTGTTCCTGTTGTTGATTCTCAGTCTTGACCGATGTGCTTATGTCTACTGATCTGCTTACTTCTACCAAATGACGACATTCAAGACGTTTACCTCCAGGGGCCGTTGCCGGTTTCCCTCCATTGTTTTTGAATGCCATAAATTTTATTAATAGTTTAAGTGGAATCTGGTTTTCCAAAAGCATCATGTCCCTCGCCACAAGAGTCCGATCTTGGCTGCTCAAATGCAACCCATCCAGCTGAGGTGTGCCAACAACTTCATTGATGAAGTCCAAGACGAAGCAAGTGTCCATGAACATCACCCGTGCGAATTCCTCGTCTGTGATCGCGACTTCCTCATACAACTCCTTGACTTGATTTATCTTATCTTCCAATGCGTAGTAGTATCTTTCTGCGTTAAGATCACTACTATCGGTGAAGCGTGACACTGCAGCGAGCTTGTAGGGTTCCATTCGGCGGAGGTGTGGTCGGCTGTGATGGTGATAAGGGCCTAATGACACCACCACAGGATCAAAGCACTTTCTGTTCGATTCTATGCTACGTAGGCTCTCCGGCACCCTTGGTATACGGATATTTCCAACACTGCTATCCTCGATGGAAATCAACCACTCATTAAAGGGAAGCATATAGCTGGCGCCTGCATCGTCTACTTCTGCTGCCATCTTTTCCAAACGGATTACTGTTATTCTTCAATCCTTCCAAATTACTATCCCTATTCATTTCCAGACCCTTAGGTGTTAGATTGCTTCTTATAGCGTTTTAAATTACAATTAAAAAAAAAAAATTTACTTTAGTAAGGTTCCATTAGATTGTGACTAAACAAGAAAAAGGTAAAATGGGACGAAATCAAATCCTCTGCAAAAGGCCTAAATAACATTAAATGGAAACTGCCTTCAAATAACGACATTTATACAGGACCTTAACAAGTCATTAGCGGCAGGAGAGGATCCTTTTTGCATTTATACTAAAACTTTTAATTCCAACGTGTTGCATTGTAGACTAAAATGTGGCCCAATCTTAACCCCTCGTTATCCGAATTCAGCTCATTTATTTTTATGTATATCCGAATTCGATTATTATCCAAGCCGACAGTGGAAAAGTATGTTCAAATATGTATTTGTGTATTTGTTAAGCTTATCAAATATCGGATAATAAGATAATAATCGGATATATTACGAATATCGGATATAATCGGATATATCCCATTATTATTAAATATCGGATATAATCAAATATTCGGTTAATAGATATCCAGATGTTAACAAGCTATCCGATTACAACAAAAACTATCTGAATATCCAGATATTTCAAAACCTGCATAAATGACTCGGCTTAGTTTCTTAAATAAGTCCAAGCCCACAAGGTTCGTGCAGAGTGATGACTTTATTATTTTCAAAAACATTAAAAAAAAAAAAAAGTGATGATTTTATCTATCACGATATCACCAACTCCAGCATGTAGGAGTACATAGCAATGAAAAGAAAAAAAAGAACATCCACAACTCAAAAAAGGATCTCCTTCCCAAGAATTTAAATCATCTGATTTTTTATTATGATTGTTTTTCTCCGGTTGGTACCCAGGAAGCAGAAGCAATGAGCGATATCTTGAAGTTTTACCAAAATGCTTTCGGTTAATTCACAAATTTGGACAAGTCTAAAGTTATATTCGGCTGACAAACATGGGGAGACATCCAATAGAACATATCCTTAATTTTAGGAATAAAACCGACTAAGGAGGTTAATAAATATTTAGGGCTGCCATCTTCCATACAAAGAACAAAACTTGGAGAAAAGAACAAAAACCTAAATTCATCTATCAAGTTTTTTTTCTCATAAATCAAGTCTAATATGAACCTTAATGTTTTGTGACCTAAATTGCCTGTGACCCTTTGTGAACACACCACATACTGACACATGATGTTTTTTGAATTTGGTGACTCCTTTTGAGCACCTGTTCTTTGAACTGACATTTTTTTACGCTTTTAACCCCTTCACACAACCACGTGTCAGTATGTAGCGAGGTCACAGAGGGTCACCGACAGTTTTTGGGTCACAGGACATTTGTTTTTGTCTGATACATACCAAAATATGACATGATTAAACAACAACATGATCAAACTCAAAGTAATAAAGGAGATGGAACAAAATAGAGATAATTATATAAACAAGAAGTTTTAAGCTTACAAATAACAAAGGAAACTTGAAAAAACTTACAAATTAGGTGGTAGTGACCGAAATCGCACGCACACAAAGTCTTTGATCACACGACCTTAGCACTCTGTGAGAAATCACAAGTGCGCACTCAAACTCAAACTATTAGATACTCGAGGGAAGCAAAGTCATCGTACTTATAGACCAGAGGAGGAGACGGATTTCAAAAGCTTACGAATCCATCTCGGACTTAAAATTCAATTGAGTCCCACGGACTTCAGAAGCATACGAATCCGTCTTCTTGTTTTTTTTGTTTTTTTGTTTTTTTCTTTTTGTGAAATACGAATCCATCTCGGAATTGGTATTTAAATGCGCAAACGATCTTTCCCTGCTGGCCATGACCTGTTAAGGTCCAGTTTAATAGGTAGCAGCACCAAAAATTAGGTGAGAACGAATCTTGTGAGAACTGTGAAAACGGTCTCAGATTATGTGCAAACAAATCTTGTGTGAATTGTGCAAACTGCACTAGAAGGGTTGATGCATCAGTACTGAAAAGTGATTTACACTTATTTCAGGGGTATTTATCACTTCTCGGGGCTGACGTGTTCGCATCCTGATGTTTTTTTCACATTCTCACACGATTCTTTCGCACCAAATTTTTTTTCGGTAGCAGGAGATGATTGGCAGAAAAATGTGAATTGTAATTTTCAACAGTACCTGTCACTTTTTCCCTCCAACAGTGTCCTGTCACCTGTGTCGTGTCACCTGTTAAGGACAAGACCTTAGCAGGTCACAAGATGTCCAAAGATTTTAATTGATTTGATCGTATCATCGTACTCATCTTATGAGCCCAACGTTTATAAGGCGTTATAAGCAATCGTTTGCCCTTTAACAAGCTACTTCGTTTTTATGCACCTAACCTACTACAACTGACAGAGACAAGACCTTAGCAGGTCACAAGACACCGGAGAAGATGTCCAAAGATTTTAATTGATTTGATCGTACTCATCTTATGAGACCAACGTTTTATAAGGCATTATAAGCAATTGTTTGCCTTTTAACCAGCTACTTCGTTTTTATGCACCTAACCTACACCGGCTGGGATTATGTACGGAAATTTGCTTTTCATGATGTATTAGGATCACATCAGGGGGTTGAATTTCGGGCTGCTAATCACTTTTCAGCACTGATGTGTCCAACCCCCTAATGCCATCCTAATACATCAGGAAAAGCAAATTTCCGTATACAATCTTTTTCTAACCTACTATGTGAATGAAGTGGGTTATCTGCTTGATTGATGGAACGTAGCACATTTAACCTTTAAATGTTATGAAAATGACATAAAAAGCATCTCACGTATGGTTTAAAAGCTTAGAATCAAAGTCAGAATCGGTCATGACCTAATTTGAGTTGACTTGGTCGATCCAGTGCAAATAAAAAAAAAAAAATTCTAAACCGATTTTCAAGTTGGATTGGTCGATCCAAATACAGATCTATCAATTCCTAAGTTGGATCAACCAAGTCAAAATAAACCCTGATTTAACCTTTAAAATCGGATCGGTCCCAGGCTCTCAGTTGATTCGGAGTTGGATTGGCCAATCCGACTTAAAATCAGCCGAGTTTTAAAACCATGATCTCATGTCAGCATATGTCTAAGATAATGGGGAGTAGACTGTTGGAAATATGTGTCTTGACAAAATCATTCACATAAAATATAAGCATGATTAATTAATTAATAATAATTAATATTTTATCATCACATGAATTTGCTTTTTTATATGGGTAATTATTTGATCTCATGAGATGAGATAGGTGGTCCTTAGGTAACATAGTAAGATGTCAGAGACATTGGAATGTGTGGAGAGATCTGATTATCCAGTTCTTCTAGACTTGAAAGTTTACAGCTATGGGTGATGCTTGACACATCACTTATAAGGTTGCTACATGTAGAGCTGTCATATGATGGAGTGATGTAATCTCAGTCACTGGAGTGAGACTTTAAGCTTCCATGTGGGTGCAATATATAAATGCCTTAAAGGGATCTATTATGAACACACTTGGTAAAACATCACTGTCAGGATAAGTGTTGTTCATATTTACAAACTCATC
>JAOXJP010042541.1:0-16338 GCA_025762735.1 Platanus orientalis
CACATCCGGGGAATGAGGCGCGTCGCTTAAAGGGTACGCCCTAGTATTAGATCGATATAACGTATTTTCAAGATTCTTTGAATCTACCCCTTTATTTTCCCCTTTTGCGAACTCTTTTCAGGGGAAGCATAAAATGAAGAGAGTCCCCAATCTTGTCTTCCCTCTTGTCTTCCTGCTCTAGTTTCTGTTTCTCCATCCATGTTTGATTCATGGAAAGAAAAGGAACTATAAACATATACCAAGGATAAAGAAAGTCATCCACCTCCAATCACTTCTTGGGATCTAGGTAATGATTCTTTAAATTTGTCTGTTTCACTCCCCTTAAAGCCTTTTGTGGACAATGATCTTCCAATTGCACTTCGTGAAGAAAGTGTACATGCACAAATCAATTATTTTCAATTTTCTCTTATCAGGCTTTGAATAATCCTTATAGGATTTTTGTTTATTCTGTCTCTTCTGTGAAAGTCCCTACCTCTTTAAAAGAAGCAATGTCTAAGGTTGAGTGGAAGAATGCTATGGTTGAAGAAATGAAAGCTCTTAAAAAAACATGATACTTGAGAACTGGTTAATCTTTGTCCTTGTGCTATTCCAACCCTTTTAACTCCAATAAAGGATGGAACATGGAGGATGTACATTAATAGTATAGCTGTAAATAAGATCACTATGATGTATAGGTTTCCCATCTTCGACTTGATA
Organism: Platanus orientalis; assembly: GCA_025762735.1. NCBI lineage: Eukaryota > Viridiplantae > Streptophyta > Magnoliopsida > Proteales > Platanaceae > Platanus > Platanus orientalis. Next base: position 697 of record JAOXJP010042541.1, read on the forward strand.
TGCTTGATGAGTTGGCTGATGTAAAGGTTTTTTTCTAAAATTAACCAACAAAGTGGTTATCACCAAATTAGAACTAGAGAAGGCGATGAGTGGAAGACATCATTTAAAACCAAAGATGGCCTCTATGAATGGCTTGTTATGCCGGGTTGTGAAAGTATGTCAAATTCCCCTAGTATTTTCATAGGCTTATGACTCATGTCTTGAAGAAATTTATGTGAAAGTATGTTGTACATTTTGATGATATCTTGATCTACATCAAGGATAAACTTCAACACCTAAAGCATTTGACTAATGTGTTCAAAGTACTTTATCACAACCAGCTGTATATCAACCTTAAGAAGTGCTCTTTTATGACTGATCGAGTTGTATTTTTAGGCTATGTTGTTAATGCAGATGGCATACAAATGGATGATGAGAAAGTGAAGGCTATTCTTGATTAGCCTACTCCTAAAAGCCTAACCGATGTAAGAGGCTTTCATGGCCTAGCTTCCTTCTACCGAGGGTTCATAAAAAATTTCAGCACCATTATTGCTCTATTGCTGAATGTTTTAAAGAAGAAGGAGTTTCAATGGACTAGTGAAGCTGAAAAATGGCTAAACAATTGAAGTCTAAATTTGTTGAAGCTCTACTGCTAGCACTACCATATTTTTTTAAGCCATTCCAAGTGGAATGTGATGCATCCAATATGGGTATAGGTGTTTCCCTTATGCAAGAAGGAAGATTAGTTGTTTACTTTAGTGAGAAACACAGTGATGCGGAGCTAAAATACTCAATTTATGATAAGGAGCTATATGCTATTGTTTAAGCTTTGTGACATTGGGAGTACTATGTCATTGGTGTAGAGTTCATTATCTACTTTATCCATGAAGCTTTGTGATTTCTCAAGGCATAAAAGAAACTGAATTCTAGCCATGCGGGCTGGGTATCTTATCTAGAGAAGTTTTCTTTTGTTCTACAATATAAGATTGGTTCATCTAACAAGGTAACTAATGCATTAAGCCAAAGACAATTGTTGATTACTCTCTCTTATGAGATCATTGGTTTTGATATTTTACCAGGATATTATGCTGCAGATCCTTTCTTTTCTAAGGTGTTGCAATACTTGAATGATGGGAAAAGTGACGATTATTTGATAGTCAGTTGCTATCGCTTTAAGGGAAATCAGCTATGCATAACCGAAGGTTCACTGAGATTGTTTGTCATTGAAGAATTACATGGTGGTAGACTTAGTGGATATTTTGGCGAGACAAAATTGAAACTCTTGTGATGTAACAATACTTTTGGCCAACCTTGAAGCGTGAATGCGTGATGTTGCTCTCTTTGTTCAAAGGTGTCTTGTGTGTCAAAAGGCCAAAGGAGTCCAAAGTACTGGTTTGTATCAGCCTTTTCCAATTCCAAATGCTCATTGGGAGGATCTATCTATGGATTTTTTTCTTGGCTTATCTAAAATGCAGCATGGGTTCGACTGTATCTTTATTGTTGTGTATCGATTATCCAAGATGGCTCATTTCATACCTTATAAGAACTCTACTGATGTATCTCAAGTTGCTGCTTTGTTTTTCAAAGAAGTAGTTTGCTTATACGGAGTTCCGAGGTCTATTACTTCATATTGTGATGTGAAATTTATTGGGCATTTTGAGGACACTTTGGAAGCTCTTGGGAACTCGTTTGCAATTTACTAGTGCTTATTATCCCCAAACTGATGGCCAAATAGAGGTTGTAAACAAATCTCTTGGGAACTTGTTAAGAAGTTTATTAGGAGAGCATTCAAAGAAGTGGGAATTTGTTATATCCCAATCTGAGTTTTCCAATAACAGCTCAATTAATCAATCAACGAAGAAGCCTCCATTTGAAGTTGTCTATGGAAGAAGTCCACCTCATGTGCTGGATCTCTTGCGTTTTCCTAATCGAGCAAAAGTGAGTATGGAAGCGGAAGAATTTGTAGCACACATAAAGACAATTCATGGACAGGTTCATATTTCATAAAACACTTGAATCAATCTTCTCAAATTTATAAGTCCAATGTTGATGCTCATAAAAGAAGTTTGGAGTTCAAAGAAGGTGGTTTAGTTATGATTTATTTGCGCAAAGAAAGATTTTTCATTGGTACTTATAATAAGCTTAAGCAAAGGAAGTTTGGTCTATGCCGATTGTTGAAGAAAATGTGATCTTTATCCTTATCATGGAGATGAAGAAAACGTTACATTGGAGCCAGCAGATATTCATTATGATCTTTCAAGTTCTCCGAGAGTTGATTGATGTGCTGAATGTGTGATCTATCACCTACTCGAGAGTCAAGATTTTAAGAGATATTGATGGGTCACCCTTGATTGATTTTGGCTGATATCAAGGATTGGTTATGATCATTCTAGTTCTCCTCAAGAGTTGATTGATGTGCTGAATGTGCGATCTATCACTACTTGAGATGTTGATGGGTCACCCTTGTTTGATTTTGGCTAATATCGAGGATTGGTTGGTGGACTCATTTATTTGACACTTGCCTATCCTGATATTGCATAGACAATGAGTGTAGTAAGTCATTACTTGCATGCACCAAAAGTTAAACACATAGAGACAGCTTATAGGATTCTTCAATACCTTAAATCATCATCAAGAAAAGGTATTTTATTTGCTCAACATGATCACATGAGAATAGAGGCTTATATTGATGATGACTGGGCTAACTTTTTGACAGATAAGAGATCTACTTCAAATTATTGTATATTTGTATGAATCCTGTTATCTAGAGAAGTAAAAACAATCTATGGTTGCCAAATCTAGTACATAGGAAGAATTTTGAACTATGGCGCATGGTGTATGCAAGTCTCTATGGCTAAGTATCTTATTGAAGGAAATGGGATTTTTCACAACAGATCCTATGAGGTTATATTGTGACAAGAAGGCTGCTATCAACATTGCCCATAATCCTGTACATCCTGACAGGACTAAACATATAGAGGTTGGCAGGTGCTTCATGTAGGAAAAATTGAATTTTGGAGCTATTTGTACTCCCTATGAGAAAAGTGGTGATCAATTGACAGATATCTTAAGAAAAGGAATTGAAAGTTCTCATTTTCATATTATAATCAGTCTAGGCATGTGCAATATCTATGCACCAGCATTAGGGAGGGTGTTGGGACTAATATTGTCAAATGTGTTACTGCTGGAGAAATGCATGTACATCCTTTCTCCCTTTTCATTCTATTCTATTTTTGTCTTCCTTCATCTCACAAACCCTAACCCTAAATCCTTCGAATTGATTACAATGCTCTAGTTGGTAATTTTCAGTATGATTTATTAAATATGTATACCCTGTGGGCCAATCAGTGTTCATTCAGAAACCTAGAGGTTAAACCTCCAAATAAATTTTTACATTGTACAGAGTGATCTTGGGCTCATATATGTCATTTGTAGGTGTATGAGTGTTATAGGGTTTTTTTTTTTTTTCTTTTATTTCATACGTTATGTTGCTGGGTATTTTCTACTCTCATACATGAGGGTATTACATTATACATACGAAGGCAATTGTTAGAGAGAGTATCCCTAACTCTCTCTACGTTTTCCCCATCTTCTTCTTCTCTCCTCTTTTCTTTTTCTTCTTTCATTCTTTCAAGGTTCAAATATCAACTTGGTATCAGAGCCAGGTTTCAATCCTGGGACCTGTGGGTTATGGGCCCAACATGCTTCCATCTGTGTTCTAAGTTGGAAGTTTGACCCCCCCCCCAACCTGAAAAACAGGTTGGTCAGGTACCACATCTCTTCAAACATTTTATTTTCTTCCTCTCGTTCTTGCTTTTTATGGATGTTTTTCAGAATTCAGTGCTCACCTTGGATGAGTCGGCATTAGATGTTGATCAGGTTGATAACCTCATTCTGTCCAACAAAAGTGATGTAGAACATTAGTGAATCCAAGGGTCATTATAGGGGACAGTGTATCCAATTGCAATAAAGGTCACTAAGGAGTAATCGAAACACTTGATTTCACAATATGAACTCTCGGTTATGGGTTTCTGGGTTCAAAACTTGAGTAAACAGTAAGTTAACATGGTTCAAAAGTTGCTGTTTAAGTGTTTAAATGGTTAGTAAATGGAGGGACTTAGATTAATAAGTGTGGACTCATTAGGTTATGGAAATAAGATCAAACAGTGATCAGAACAGCACACTTTCATGTGGACAAGGATGATAAGTCTGGTTCAGGGTACAGATCAAACACTTGGTGTGCAGTAGTGTTAAACAGGGTCAGTTCTGTGGGTATCCAGCAAAGGTAATGGACTGGTAATTGTTGGTTTTGATATGAGACAGAACAGGGAAATCTATGGTCTTCATAAGAATAAGGCGGTGTGAATATATGGAGGTCTGTAGGTATTGGCAGTTTTATAACAGAGGATGGTAACAGCAGTATAGGGATGGATTTGGGTATTGAACGGTGCAGAGTTTGTGGGATTGATAACTATTGATTATAAGCTAAGGGTTCTTGATTTGGAAACCAGAAAACTCTCCAAGAAACTTACTTCCTAGGTAGGGAGAGTGTATGGAATGGTGGAGATGAAGATGGAGCTGTAAGATGTTATATGAGAATGGGTTTTGATGTAAGTATGAAGTTGAAATCCAAAAAAAACCAGGAAAACAAAGAGAAAGAAGAAGAAGAAGAAGAAGAAGAAGAAGAAGGAGAAATAAGGAAGATAGATAGAGTACGTTTGTAAAAAATCACCAACTCACAACTTGAAAATCACCAACCAAGTCAAGCTTTAGGCACCAAGGACTTAAAAACTTTTCAAGCTTGAAGAAGAGAGAGAATTCCACTCATGGAGAGCAAGAGACAAACCAAAATTTTTATTTCATCATGCCAAGTACAAAAACATGCAGCCCATATAGGCTCACAAATTCAAGAAAATAGCAAAAAACTAACTGAGAAACTCCTAAACTACTACAGTAAAGTCATTGTATGATATCTACCCAAAAACATGAAAAATAGCAACAACATGCAGTTCATATAGGCTCACAAACTCATGATTATAGTATAGCCACTTGGTTGTACCTGTTAAAAGTTAAAAGTGATGTGTTCTCTACAGTAAAGTCATTCAAATGATATCTACCCAATTTGATGTTAAAGTTCGTGTTTTTTTATCTGATAATGGAGGCGAGTATCCAAGGGTCTTACTTCCTTCTTTAATGAGTCTAGTACAATTCATCAAACTACATGTCCTGACACCCTAGAACAAAATGGTATTGCTGAATGGAAAAATCGTCATTTGCTTGAAATTGCTCGTGCCCTCATGTTTACCATGAATGTACTTAAAGCCTTTTGGTCTAAGGCAGTGTAAATTGCAGCTTTTCTCATGAAATGCATGCCTTCTCGTGTTCTCAAGTTTAAGATTCCCCTTAAGCTTATTCTTCCCTCCTCAACCTTGTTTCCTCTTCCTCCAAAGACATTTGGTTGTATATGTTTTGTGCATATTTCCAAATTAGATTGTACCAAACTGGACCCCAAATCACTCAATTGCATCTTCCTAGGATTGCTGCTAATCAAAAGGGGTATAAGTGTTATCACCCAGCACTAAGAAACGGATTGTCTCTTGTGATGTGACTTTTTTTAGGGGTTTCCTTTCTTTTCTTCCCAAAAGACTTCTCTTCAGGAGGGAATGTTGGTGGTCAAGAAAAAGTGTCGTATGTTCTATTACCTGTTTCATCATTCCTTTTCTACCATGGTGGTGATCATAAGGATGTTAATATTTAAGGGGAGAAGGAGAAACAAAAGGATATTGGTTTTCAGGGGGAGGAGATAAAATTAGTATACTCAAGAAGAGGGAAAGGAAAGGAGCAAGATGAGTTGTTGCCTTTTCATGGTCCTAGCCAAGAGACCTCTTGGGATCCCATTCTTGAAACAGGTATGGTTCCTTCTCTAGATACTTCTTTTAAATGATATTAATGTTCTAATTGCTATACGTAAAGGTGTTAGATCTTGTAGTCAACTTCCTATTTCTAACTTTGTTTCTTTATGTCACTTGTCTCTATCTTTTCGTAGTTTCTCATCTACTTTGTCTTTAATTTCAGTACATCAAAATGTGTCAAAGGCTCATTCACAACCACATTGGAGAGCTACAATGAAAGAGGAGATGAGAACACTTGAAAAAAAATCATACATGGGAAATGACTGATCTTCCCCAACGTAAAGAACTTGTTGAATGCAAGTAGATGTTTACAATGAAGTATAATGCAGATGGTATTGTGGAAAGATACAAGACCAGACTTGTTGCAAAAGGCTACACTCAATTGTATGGAATTGATTACCAGGAGACATTTGCACCAGTTGCTAAGATGAACTCAGTTAGAGTACTCGTTTCACTTGCTACCACATAGAGTTGGCCTCTATATCAGCTTGATGTAAAAAAATGTTTTTCTAAATGGTGATCTGGAAGAAGTATACATGCAAGCCTCTTCCAAAGTTTCAATCTTCTGAAGGCAAACGGAAGGTATGTAAACTAAAGAAAACTCAGTACAGGTTAAAGCAATCTCCTTGAGCTTGGTCTGAACAATTCAGATTGGTTATGCTAAAGAATGGATACACAGTGTCAGAGTGATCATACCTTGTTTGTGAGACGAGGATAAGGAAAACTTACAGCCTTGATTGTTTATGTTGATGATATAGTGGTTACTGGCAATGATGAAGTTGAGGTGAAATGTTGAAGATGAAACTAGCAAAGGAGTTTGAACACAAGGACTTGGGACAACTCCGATACTTCTTGGGTATAGAAGTGACACAGTCCAAGGGTGGAATTATTTTGTCCGAATGGAAGTATGTGCTTGATCTTTTGAAAGAGACAAGAATGCTTAGATGTAAACCAGCTGTGGTACCCATTGATCCTAATCATATACTCAAGGAAGATCCAGATGAACAGTTGATTGATGCAGGAAGGTATCAACGTCTAGTGGGACAACTCATATATCTGCCATTAACTAGGCCTGACATTACTTATACTATTAGTATTGTTAGTCAATTCATGCATGCTCCCACACTTGTTCATATGGAGGCTACTTATCAGATTTTCAGCTATTTCAAAGGCTGTCTAGGAAAATGTGTGTTTTATTCTTCTCATGGATATCACAGAGTGGAGGCATATATAGATACAGATTAGACAGGATCAGTCACTGATAGAAGATCGACTTCTGGCTACTATACCTTCATAGGTGGGAATTTGGTTACGTGGAGGAATAAGAAGCAGACAGTTGTTGCTAGATCCAATGTAGAGGCAGAATTCAGATCTATAGCTCATGGTGTATATGTACTTTTCTGGCTTAAATGACTACTGACAGAGTTGGGTGCCTATTTCTCATCCAATGTCTTTATATTATGACAACAAGACAATCATTAGTATAGCTCACAATCCGGTTCAGCATGACAGGACCAAACATAGTGAAGTGGATCAACATTTCATAAAGGAGAAACTTTAATGGGGGTGGATTTGTACTCCTTTTGTCAGGACTGGAGACTAGTTGGTGGATGTCTTAACAAAAGGGTTAAATGGAGTTTAGTTCCATGAAGTTGTAAATAAGCTGGGAATGAGAGACATCTATTCTTGAGCTTGAGGGGGAGTGTAGAATTGTAAGGGTATAAGAGTCCGGGTATTATTGTATATATACCGTATAGATACTATATATGGTATACTATCAAAATGAAACATATAAATAATACTTTGAATGGTGTAGAGACTACTACACTACAATTCTCCCAATCTCTCTCCTCTCTCTATCTTTCTTCTCTACTTCACTTTTCTTCATTATAGGTGAATCGACTTCTCCCGCTATTAGTTATCTATAGTTGAAGGGAATTTCCATTAGATAGCATGCTGCTCACATCACTTTTACTAGCCTCACCCAAGGTCTGACCCGAACTAACTTCAATCATGTTTGAACCAAGTAAATCACAGAATACTCATCAACATATAAGAGAGGTTCTTCCCACTCTAGATTGAATTGAACAACTAGAAATCAACCACACAAGGTGACGTCACCAGCACACACCTTACTGTTGCACACCCAAAACACCGGAACCATGGTAGAGAACATCAAACAACACCAAACAGCATACCTCAACACAGAGGAACACCAAAAACTACCCTCATAGCATAAACCCCAATATCCATCACAAGCCTATACTATCAGTACAACAAAAAAAAAATCGAACAGTAAGAGAGGTTCTTCCCACTCACAACAAAACTTCCATAGCTCCATTAAAACCACTCCAAAGTGTGTGAAACTTGTTTCATATAACTTCTATGATTGAGAATAAGTAAAACAACCCAACGAACCCTTACTAAAACCTGTCGGATAGGACACACCTCCAAATTTCCAGATCTGAAATTTTGATTAATATTCACGGAAAAGTCTTCAAACAATCGAAAAACTAGTCAAATGATCTCGTTCTTGCTTCCATAAATTGTAAAAAGTTAGGATCTACCACGAACTTCCAAAATTTCGCAGCACCCTACCTGGCTGTATGGCTGACGTCAACCCTAGCCTACTAACATCAACAGCTTGGTGCGATGAGTCTTCTCTCCAGCTCAATCTACTCGAATCGCTCTAATACCAAGTTGAATACCTGCAGTGGTTAGATTCCTGGGGAAGAAGAAGAAGAAACGAATGAGAGGTAAGTCGTATGAGATGAGATCTCTCATACAGTGATATGTATGTATTTATTTGTTTATACATGGTACATACGATATACAAGAGGTATGGGTATATAAGACCCTCATGACATAAGTACCCTGTATATATGTAGTGTAGAATAGTAGCACCTTCAACAATCTATTTATGGTTCTTTTTTACTTTTATGTACTCGAGAACATAATAAGATAATAATATTTGTTTTTATGATTAATTACTACCTTCACATGATTCTTAAGTATTCTTTTTGTGATTACTTGTATATGATTTATATGTCATGATTCTTTGTTACATGCATAACATAGTTTTTAGGTTTGTTTATTACTTTATTGACTTTATTCACTATATTTAATGCAGGAGCATCCATGAAAAACAAGAAGAAATCAGATGATCATGGATGATCAAGTGGGGTCCAGTTAGAGTTCGGTTTTTATGTATTTGGAGTTGTAATCCCATAACTCACTGGTAACCATAATTTTCAAAGGTCAAAACTTTCTCGTTTGGGTAGGTTTTGGTACCATTAGAAAGGTTATTCAGTTATTTTTCCAACGAGACCAAGATTCTTCAAATCCAAGGTGATTTGGGAGAGTTACGACCAAATTACTGAAGGCGTATCAGTATGTGATTAGAATAGTGTTTTTTTTAAGTAGGTTCTTTTATTTTAGGGTCTAGAAAATAGATGGTTAGGGTTGAATTGAATAAATATTGATAATTATTCAAGCTGGAGCTTCTACTTTGGTTAGGGTTGAAGTTGGACTTCCCCATAATTTCACGACTGGGATGTGTGGGACTATACTACTTCTTGGACTGCTACATTCCTCTTCTTCTTCTCTTCTACCTTTTCTTCTTTATTTTATAAACTTTCCTCTTCCATTATTGAAGAAGTATTACACCACTGCAAGTTGATCAAGTCAACCATCATCAAGTTCCCACCAGATAAGTTCACTGATGCAGACCAGACCTGAGTTCCTTATGTTTAATGCACTTAACCTTTGCAGATTTGTATGATTTTTTGTGGGGTAACTGTTTCTATATTAATGTCTCTTCCTACAAAATTTCAAGTTCATCTGATATGTCTAAACCTGTATATCTATTCGAGTTCTGTCCAGAATTCTTAAGTCTCAGTTCATTTCTGTCTTATGCCTGGGAAGCCCACATGTTCGGGTTAGTTTCTAGCCTAACTTGGCTCTATTTTGACTACACTTTGTGCCCATAAACCACAGGAATTTCAGTGCATCTAGGCCATCCTGCATCAAGTGGTATTAGAGCCAAAGTTTAATTACTGAACTGTTAGTTACCAACTTTATGACAATGGTAACCAATGCTGATCTGAATCATCACTTCAGTGATTTATCATCCCATGTTGGAGGTATGAAAGAAAGGATGTCTTCCACAGAAGTGCACATGCAAGACATTATGAAGAAGCTTGAGCCTATGAGCAATAATCAGACTCAAGGGCAGCAGCACCACACCAGACACGACAATCTATGCCAGATGCAATAGATCCTAAGAGTGTGCCTTTCAATCACCATGATTATGAAATCAAATTAGAACTGCCAGAATTTAATAGAGAAAAGGGAGCTGACTCTTTCTTGACTGGCTTACCTCTGTAGAATGTATGTTCCAACTCATACCCATTCCCTGAGGACAAGGTGTTATTGGTTGTGACTCGATTTGTGGCTTAGCAGCTATATGGTGGGAGGATCACTGGCACCAACATTTTAAGTGTCATGATTCTTATGCTACTTGGGATGCTTTGATGGAAACAATGCGTATTAGATTTGTCCCTTTGTTTTACATTCGAGATCTTTTCAGCAGGCTCCAAAACCTCATGCAAGGTAATCTTGTTACTGTTACCTATGCTAAGGAATTCTATAAGCTGTCTTTAAGAGCTCGTTTCAATTAATCAATGCAGCAATGCATACCTTGGAATGTCAGTGGGTTACTTGAAAAGATTAGATATGATCTCAGTCACAGTGACCTCCTTGACATGGATGTGGCTTACTTCCATGCTTATTGAGCTGGAGATAAGCTGAAAGCTTTGAAGGAAGGGCTGAAAAAGTGTCTTAGTAGCATTAGGGAACAATCCAAATTCAATGATGATATCCTAAATGAAGTAACTTCAGAAGAAGTGCCAGACATAAGACAATGATCTCAATTAACCCATTATGATGTCTTATGCTAAGCAACCGTCCAAGGTAAAAAGAGAAGACGAAAGGGAAGACAAGACTGTAGATGAAGATGGCTTCGAAATTTATGAGGTTGGTGATGAACTAGATACCGAATACCACAACAGACTTGCCAATGAGCCAGCTTTGATTGTTGACATATGTGGAGTCACTGCTTCACATTAAAAAGAGAAAAGACTGCATATGAGGTCGGTTTTATGCAGAACAAGATTTTCTTTACATCCAAGGGGCTGAATATTTACTTCTCCCATCCGAAGTGTTTTTTCAATTGCAGACACAACAAATTGAGGAAGTTAACAGAGTGTTGTTGATTTTAGAAGTATGACCCCATCAACTCCAAGTTTGAGATCAAGAAATTTTTCTTCAATAAGTTCTTGGTCAAACCCTTTCCCACTAGGGGGGAATGATGAAAGAGCATCATGAGAAACAAGAAATTAGATGATTATGTATGGTCAAGTGGAATCCACTTAGAGTTCAATTTTTAGGTTTTCATTTATTTGGAGTTGTAACTCCGTAACTCATTACTAGCCTTAATTTTGAAAGGTTAAAACTTTTCTATTTGGCTAGGTTTTAGTATCATTAGAAAGGTTACCTTTCAAATGAGACCAAGATTGCACAAATCCGAGGTGATTTGGGAGAGTTATGACCAATTTTTTTAAGGGGTATCAGTATGTGACTGGAATAGTGTTTATAGTAGGGTTCTTTTATTTTAGAATTTAGCAAATAGAAGAGGTTTTTACTAATTTATCTCTAACTAGGTCCAGTTATCAATAGGGTTTTTATTAGTGTTGGATATTTTAGCAACTACAGAATATTGGTTTTTATTTTGGGAATCTTCTGTATTTTTTTAATTATCTATAAAAGGACTTATACCCTAACGGATTAAATAGAAATTGATTATATATTTGAATTGAAGCTGGAGCTTTGCTTTGGGTAGGTTGAAGTTGGACTTCCTCATCCTTTCAAAGGACTATGTGGGAATGTAGTATGTCTGAGACTGCCACATTCTTCTTCTTCTTCTTCTTCTTCTTCACTTGTGCCTTAATTGTATAAGCTTTCCTCTTTCATTATTGAAGAAGAATTACACCATTGCAAGTTGATCAAGTCAACCATTGAGTTCACACCAGAAAAGTATACTATCAATTCTGGAATTTGGATTCTGATGTGCTGAATTATTGAGACCAGATCTGAGTTTCTTATGTTTTATGCACTTAACCTCTTCAAAATTTTCTAATACCTTTGTGGGTTTATTTTTCCATTATTGATCTCTCTACAAAATTTCAAGTTCAGCTAGTAACTCTAGACCTGTTTTCTGTGTTAAGTTCTGTACAGAATTCTTTAGTCCGAGCTCATCTTTGTCATAAGCCTGAGAAGCCCACCCATTTTGGTTAGTTTCTAGCATAAGTTGGCTCTATTTTTAATACACTTTGGGCCCATAACCCAAAGAAATTTCAGTGGCCTCTAGGCCATCCTGCATCAGTGTTGTATTGTAGTTGTATTTATGGATTGTAATTTATTGTTATTTGCTACCTATAAATAATCACTTATTGTAGTTGTACTTACTGGTTACAGACATATTGTTATTTACTTTCTATATCGCCAATTAACCTACTATTTTAATTTCATTTCCTTGTTATTTCATCTTTTTTTCTTTTCTAATGGTTTTGAAATTGCTTCCAAATTGCACTTTATTTGATTCCAGATCACTTCCCCAATCGCTTCCTCCTTACTCCCCAGTTGCTTTTTAATTGTTTCTTTTTTCAGTTCCCAAGAATTTATTGAACCTTGCTTTCCGATTCCCACTTTTTCACGCTGGTAACTATGGTCTGACCTTATTACTAGCTTTGATTAGAATCATCTATTTTAATCTTCTATTAGAGTTCCTCTATGGTATTATACTACCAGAAGTCATTTACATGAATTTCTTCTTCTTCTTCTTCTTTTTTTTTTTTTTTTTGGTATTTTGTTAACTATTTTGTACCATTGATTAAGGCTATTTTTCGGGAATATTTTTGCATGTGTGATAAAATAAGTCTCATCAATATCACTTTTTTTTCCGACTAGTGTACTTGGTATTAATATTAAAATGGCTTCTTAACTCTAAATTCTCTGCATTTTCCTGCAAATTGTTTCCTGTATGCATAACTTTTACTGTAGCCAGTGCCTATTGTGTCTAAGAGTTGCAGCTAGATTGAAAGGATGTAGTTGGAAGCTGCGATTATAAAAGAATCTTACGTAGTTGGATCTTAAAATTTAACGTCAATGTTATTAAGTGGGAAAATTCAGGCTGTCTTGTGTCGTAATTTTTTAGAGATGGCAAGGGGGGTGGTTAGAAGGGCTTATTCCAGTTCATTAAGTTTGACTCCACTGAGGTGGAAGGTAGAGTGTTGTTTCTTGGACAGGTTAGGATTCATGGGGAATTTTTAACAGCCCCATTAATCGTAATAGGGGGGTTTCACTGAATGCAGTTAGATGGTGTCAGGAAAAGGACATTGGGCACTTACTTAGCCGATTGGTGGTTTTTGGTTGATCTGATTGCAGCTTTCCCCTCAAAAGAATTCTGTAACCAATACAGACAACCATGAGCACCATAATCCGGTTGACAGTCATCAAGTCCCTTGGTTCCCAGATGGTATCAATCTAAGTGCTTTTGTCATGGCTTGTGCACGTGTTGGTGTCATAGTTCAATCTATTTGTCTTGGTGTGTGTACCCTATGACATCTTTGATCAATTGAAACCCAATTTGAATTTATTTATCTAGACTCTTTTTTGCATGTTGGGTGCAATCTGCCTTCATTTGCTTTTGAATGTATAGTGTTGTGTACCTTAGGTATTAGCCACCATCTTCACTTTTGAGCATTTATCAACTTTCTATATTCACTCTTTTTGGATTCAGTTGTTTCTACTCTACTCAACTTTGTGAGAATGTTTGGGCGGGCCTATGAGAACTACAGACAGCTTGAGCTTGAAAAGAAGAAAGCACAAAAGGAAGCAGAAAGTGAGAAGATGAAGTTTAGTACTCCATAAAAAGAGTCAAAACACTTATTACAAAATCCGTTTGAGAATAGTAACATCTAATGAATCAGTATTTCTGACACCATAATCTATTGATCAACACAAGAAATATCTCCTTCGAGGAAGAAAAAAAAATTGTATTATCTCCATCATCACTAAAACCTCCATGAAGGAACTGAAAAGAGAATATGGAATTGGCGATCCAGAGGGTATTGTCCATGACAAGGAGAATGTATATCTGATGATGTGGAGAGCAAGGTTGAAGCTAAGGGGGATACTGAGGGTAAAATTTTACAATTGACTGCACATTACAAGAAGACCGAACCATATTTTTACAGGTACACCTTCCCCCTCCCCCAAGTTAATGGCACATGCTAATAGTAGTTTTCAATCTTGATTGTTCTTTTCATACCCATCCTCAAGTCTGGTTTGTTGTCTTTTGGAACAGATGGCTGAGTTGCCAGACATGTTCGGAATTTGATGGGCAACTCGTAAACTATTCACATTCAATCTTCTGTAAAAAAATGTCTTTAAATAGAGGCTTTGTTTTAGGTTATTTTTTTTTTTTTTTTTTGTTCATTCCTTTTTCTTTATTAAATTTTCTTCCGTACATTTTTTAATCAGGGATGTAAATGTTGATCTGCATCCGATTCAATTGCATAAGAGCAGTCTCTTCCTGGGTTTAATTTTGGGATGGTAACGTAATAAAATATAAAAGCTGCTAGCTTTGCATTTTCCTTGGTTTGTGTTTTAGTTTTGGACGTCATGCTCCACCAGTAAGTCTATAACAGCAATTGTATTTGGAGTCAGTCGAGGTTGCCCACATCCACATTTTAATATCAGATTGGAATGAAGTTCCCCGATGGTTAAAAAGCGAAGTCGTATGGCACCCTTCTGGACCCAGAGAAATCCTTGCTACAGCAATGTGCCAATTACATCTTGAAATGGGCCAAGTTGCCCCTTGAAAGAATTAAGGTTGGTGAAACTTCCACAAACATTCAAGAGTTCTAAGGTGGTTTTGCCAAATACCGTGAATGCGTATGATGACCATCAAACCAATCATGGTATTTTCTTTGTCACAAATTTTATATCCAAATCCAAAAACTGCTCATGATTTAATCATCTTAATTAAATTATGACAGTAGGCCGTTGTGGATCAACTGTCTCAGAAGTTTATTATTATTATTTAATACTGTGGGGGCTAACTAACTTGGGAACTTCCCAAGTTGATATGTTGTTAGGTAAGGTAATCCGTTCTTGCTAAATGAAGCTCTTCAAAACCGAATGAGCTAAGAAAATGTTGAATTTCATCGGTCAGCGAAAACAATTTCGTTCGCTATGAGCTTCAATGGTGTGTAGGGAAGCAGACGAAATGGTCTATTATTTTGTTCTTAAAAAGTGGGTTTTCATCAGATTAGGCTTGACTTGGGCTTTCTCCTTGATCAAAGCAGATCCGCTCACCCTATTTGTCAGTCAAATTGGGCTGACTCCACCCCAAATAAGCTGAATGAAATAAGTGGCCGAATTTTCTTTTCTACAACCCTTTTGATATGACAGGCCCGAGCACAACTTGGGATCTCATACTAGATGATAACAATCTTTAGTTGAAAGAAAGAATTGCAAGGCATGCGCAGAGCTGAAACCAACTGTTGTTGAGTGGCAGCAAATGAAAATAAAAAAAGACATGTAGTTTGATTTTGAGATTAAGGCTGCCTAAATCTGACCCCTAGACCCCTTGGTGGATCCTCTGCGCTGCCCCCCCCCCCCCCTGTGC
>JAOXJP010042562.1:0-16337 GCA_025762735.1 Platanus orientalis
GTCTTTCATATGAAAGTATTTACACACACATATATATATATATATATATATATATATATATATATATATATATATATATATATCATCCACAAATTAACAGTGAGGTGAGAAATCATTGGACCATCACACCCCCCACAGAAAGCTTTAAGAAAGCCCCCTTCCGCAGCCTTAGCGAAAAGACCCATAGGACTTCAATAATGAGGGAAAAAAAACAAAGGAGAAAGATTGCCCCCTTGCCTAAGCCATCTAGAGTTACTGAAAAACATGCAGGAGATTCATTGATGAGAACTCAAAAAAAGAAGCCATACATTAACATTTCCTGATACAAGATCTCCATCAACCACCAAAACTTTTTCTCCTCAACAAGTAATCCACAAAGCACCAGTAGACATCATCATAGGCCTTTCCATGTCAATTTAAAACACACCACCCTGGGAATCTTATCAAAACCTTGACTCTATGCATTCGTTTGCACAAAGGACATCATCTAATGTTGACCTACTCTTGAAAAAAGCACGCAGAGTTGAGTTTCTAAGATGAAAGTTAGGAGTATCTCTTTAACTCTTGTGGCAACAAATATCGATGCTGCCCATCAGGCTGATTGGCTTAAAGTCTTTAATGCTGATAACAACTCCATTTAGACTAGGAAGCACGGACATGAGACACGGGTACGATACGATACAGACACAGCGACACAACAATTCTTCAAAAACTAGGATACGATATGGCAGGGATATGAAAATTAATCAATCAATTAATTTATATTTTTAGTTATATTGCATGTTTAAAAATTAAATAGCAAGCATCAAATGTTTGAAAACATATCTAAAACTAATTTAAAAGCAATGATACATAACAAATCACTTTCATCCCCATACAATGATTTTTAGTCTTTAAAGTACAAAGTACCAAGAGTTTAAACAAACTACAACAAAAATGGAAAGGAAAACTAACATA
Source organism: Platanus orientalis (assembly GCA_025762735.1). Taxonomy (NCBI): domain Eukaryota; kingdom Viridiplantae; phylum Streptophyta; class Magnoliopsida; order Proteales; family Platanaceae; genus Platanus; species Platanus orientalis. The sequence continues at coordinate 958 of JAOXJP010042562.1, forward strand.
AAAGGGAAGACATGTAAATGAAATGTATATATATATATATATATATATATATATATATATATATATATATATATATATATATTCTCGGACACGCACGCAGTGGTATCCCCAGCATACGGATTGGACATGGACACACCGAGGATATTGGCGTGCCCATGCTTCCTTGGAATTAGAGTAATGAAAGTTATGTTGCTTCCTTTATCTTGGAAGCCTCCTTGGTGAAAATCTTTTAACTACCATGACGTCTCTTTTAAGCACTCCTAACATGACATAAAATGCCACAAAAAAAATCATTTAGCCCTGGCACTTTACTCCTTACCCCATTCCAGATAGCCTTTCTAATTCTTCTTTCTCTAAAGGGATTTCAACCACTTCCTATGCTCTTCAAATAACCTCTTAAAAGGCACCACATCTAAACCAGGTCTGAAAGACCATAACTCCATATACAACTTCTCAAAAACTCCAACACACTGGTTTTAATCAAATCAAGATTATCCTCTTCCTCATATGAAATTTGGATATGCCATTGATGTTGCATCTACAATTATCCATACGGTGAAAAAATTTATTGTTGTTGTCCCCTTCTTTTGACCGTTGAACTTTGGATTTCTGTTTTCATTAGACCTCCTCCAGAGCTAACACCCTAAGAAAATCCTCCTTTAGCATCATCATGAAATGGAAATATTCCTCTATCAAGTCCTTGACCTTCTCCTCTTTGTCCCATCTAGCAATAATCTCCAGAATATCCCTTTTTTTCTACTCCACCTCATCAAATGCATTTTTGTTACACCCCGAACCCGGACCTCTTCTTGAGGCATTTCTCGGATTTTGAGTGTGACATTGATCACGCATTCCATCTTTCTCTTTGGACATTTCCATCATATTTTTTTTTCTTTCATTTGCTACCTTAGTAGCTTTCTTTCACTTTCATTCATTTAGTCATAACTTGGTTCTTTTCTTTTTCTTCTAATCACTAAACATACACGGCAGACTAAGCATTCATCATACATGTCCATCTTTACATTGAATAGCGAAAAATTAAAAATAATTATCATTCACGTGAGCAGTAGAAGTAATAAGCTAATCACCATTCATTCGAGCTATCAAATCTCTAGTCATTTCTCCTTCACCATAAAGTATATTCAAATCCATATGGTCAATAGTACCCAAAAGGATGTACAATCATCCATCAAAACACAACTAAACATGGACACTCCTTTGTGCCTTCCTTCGACCTCCAAGTTCTCCAAAGAACATACATGTACACTATACCTCATATGAAAAATGGTGTCAACTAGGTGAGCTTGACCGGCTCGTAAGAGGAAACATACAATGGAATAAGACTAGGCTAAGCACAATCTTTTTAAGAAATGTTAAAAAATCATGTAATCTTGAAAACAATATGTGCAATTAAAGCATAAAACATTTTTGTAAGTTTTTTTCTAAAACTTACTCCATAAACTTTTCATAGAACATTTATCCAACTTACCGTTTCATTAGAAAACTTATACTTTTGTCTTTCTTGACAATCTTATACAATTTCATCTACTTTATAAGACTTATATCCTTTTTACTTTTTTGTGGTGTCTTATACACATTTCACATTCTTTCTTAACACTTGTTCACTTTCTTTTCCTATCAATACATACACATTTACTTTTCTTCTTCATTTCACCTTTTTGTCAACATGTATCATTTCTCTATACTTGTAGTACTTATGCACTTTCATTTCTTTTCTTTGCATTTTTATTTATTACATAACTTAAGCACTTTTCATTTTTCTTAAAGCTTAAACGCTTCCACTTTTTACTTAGCATTTTCTTTTCTTACATGTCTTATGAATTTTTCATTTCTTTCGAAGCTAATGCATTTTCATTGCTTTCAAGCTTATGTGTTTATTTTTCTTTCAAAGCTTATGTGTTTTTGTTTTCTTTCGAAGCTTATGTGCTTCATTTTCTTTTGAAGCTTTTACGCTTCATTTTCTTTCAAATTTATGTAATTTTTTTTCTTTTAAAGTTTATGCACTCCCTTTCCTTTCAAACGTATGTACTTTCTTTACTTTTGAAGCTTATGCACTTCCTTTTCTTTTGAGCTTAAGCTCTTTCATTTCTTACTATATTATACCATTGTTTAACCCACAATGACGGGATCTTATGCTATCGTTTAACCCCCAATGGCGAAATCTTATGTCATTGTTAAACCCCTAATAGCGGGATCTTATGCCACCGTTTAACTCCTAATGATGGGATCTTGACCATCGTTTAACTCCCAATGACAGGATCTTAACCATCATTTAACTCTCAATGGCAGAATCTTATATATTATACCATCATTTAACTCTCAATGGCATAATCTTAAATATTATACCATTGTTTAACTCCCTATGGTAGGATCCTGATCATCATTTTACTCTCAATGACAGGATCTTATATAATATACCATTATTTAACTCTCAATGGTGGGATCTTACTTTAACTTATCATTCACCATTTTATCATAGTTCAACTCAAATATTGATATACAAAATATCCATCTCTTTTTCCAAAACATAAAATTTGTCTTAAAGATTCATTATACAATTCATGAAGATAAATTCAATAGGATATGAAAACACATGCATCCTTACTTAACTATTCCTACACTCCATGACTTATTCAAAATGAATTCATGCATAAAGGCTCATAATCGGAGGTAATCATAAATGCCATACAAGATGCTTGACTCTTCTATTGGATACATATAGAATTATGCATTTCAAATACTTTTCGATTCCTACACAAGTATGAAATGAAGCCAATTGTCAAAATTCTTTCAAATCTCATGTGAAGATCCATAGAAATCCATTTTGTAAATCCTTTAAGTAAACAAAAGTAGTAAACATACAAATCATAAGTTCATAATAGAGATTTCTAAGATCCTATCAAGGATAAACATGGAATCATTGTAAATTTTATGAATAGGTAGAAACTTATGAGATTCTAACAAGGGAAAACCATTTCATAGTGAATAAAAAAAAACCATTCTTATATCATGAACTTTGGGAATCATAGAAATCATGTCATAAAACTTCAAATCATGCATTTAGGAATCATGAATCTAAGATCCTAAGAATAAAAAATACATGTACATCCTGTACAATCACTTACACTAGCAATTTCCTTATTAAATCTACACTCCTCTTGTAGAAACCTTTTTCCTTTAATCTTCTTATTCAAGGAACCTTCAATCAACTCTTTCTTTGCAACATATGTGATGTCAAACACCAAGAATATTAAGATCTTATGAAAAACTAGAAAGAAATCCTAAACACTAAGCTAAATCTCCTAGGGGTGATTTTCCATGGCTTACCTTTGCCAACTTTAGGGTTCTCTTACCCTGTCTCCCAAATCTCCTTTTCTTTCTTTTCTTTCTTCATTTCTAATGTCATAGGTCTAAATAGGGTAAACTTGTGGTTTTGGGTCATCATATGTGGGTTCTACACAAGTGAGAGCAAAATCCCAAGGTTGCCCCCAAAATTTTGGATTTTAGGAAATCTAGGTCCCACTTATCGATCATGGCTCTTTCATGAAGGATAGGCAGTGCCTGGTTTCCTCACCTGAGACACTAGGAAGTCCATGATCAATCATGGATTAGGCAGAATCTAAATCTACTGTCTAAGGGTTTTGGGTTCCTTAATCGATTATTTGAATCTTCTAAGAAATATATGATAACAGCAAATAAAAGAAAGATGGAGAGTTGTTGTAAGAACAAGGAAAAAGAATAATGGAAGAAGAAGATGATGCAAGAAAGGAAGAGTTTTCGTGTGAGAGATAAGAGAGGAAGTAGAAGGAAAAGTCATGGGTTAGAAGGAGAGAGGAGAGAGATGGGAAATTCCCAAATTCAAACTAATTTCTTTTATTCCACTTCAATGAATTCGATTACAATGGGTGGGCTATTTAATAGGCCTTACATCACATAAATTAGAAAAAAGAAAAATTAGAAACTCCCAAAATAGAGAAACATATTGCTAATAACCCACCTTCCTAAATTTTAGCTACTAAAATTATGGCCAAAGGGCTGTCAACTAGCCTTCTATGAGCCCCACTTTAACTAAAAAAACATTAAACCACCTCGCCAATGGCCTTATTACATAGATATGCCTAAACTAAAAAAACAAAATACTAAAATAGCTCAAAAGGTCTTATTACATGCATGTGACACATAAAAAGTTATACCCCCTCCCATATGCAACGTTCCTAACGGTTCTTGTACTTGGGCTTAGGCCTCCACAAGGGATACCTCTTGTCCAATCACGTAATCCATGCAGCATCAACTTGGCCCCTAAGAAAGACCTACTCCCACTAGATAGAAGGAGAAGGAGGTAGTCAAAGGTGGGTCTAGCAAAAGCCTCTACACAAACTGGTGGGAAATGCTCTTCCCATTCCACGAAAAATCTAGAAACCAATTAAGTCTACTCATCCTGGAATTAGTGATATAGACAACAAGAAGAGACTCTTGTATGTGCCACCACAAAAGAAAGCAAGGTTCAAGTCTTGTATCATGTATAAGTTATTTTAATTGTAAAAAGGGTGGGTATTTTTGTAATAAGCACAATAATGCCAAGGGTAGACTAGGACTTTTATTTTCAAGGTTAGGTTAAGATTTTAGGCCAATCTCGTTTTCGAAGTTTAGCCCACTTTACAAAGGTCAAAATTTACCCATTTGGCTTTATTTTGGTGTCATTAGATAGATTATTCAGTTACTTTTCTAATGAGAACAAAATTGCGCAATTCAGAGGTGATTTTGGGAAGTTATGACCAAATTACTAAAGGGTTGTCAAAAGTTGTAGGAATTGTGCTGTTTAGAAGTTTATGTATTTAGAAAATATTAAGATTAGTACAACTAGTGCAACAAGTTAAGTGGTTTTAGATTTTAGAAAGTTTAGGCAGCAAGTTACACGTGTTTTATAATGTTTCCTTTTTTAAAAAATTCTAATTTCATTAGGATGTAAGCCTATTTAAAGACACCTCCCCATGTAATGAAATTCAGTAAAGAATATAGAATTAAAATGTGTGAATTGGGTGGTTTCTAAAAGTGTAATTGTAGCCATGTTCTCTCTAAGGGTTTATGCCATCTCCTTGAGTCCCCTTTCTCTCCATATAGGTTATAACACACCAAGGTACACTTTGTGAGTATCCCCCTCAACCTCCCTCTTTCTTCCAGGTATCTCTCTTATCTATTATTTTTCTTAGTCTCTTCTTATCTTTCCCTCTTTCTATCCTATACTCCTTCCTCCTTAAAATTCAAAGATTTCTTTCTAATTTCATAAAACTCCATTAAAGAATCTTTACAAGTTTATGAAATTTCATGATTTGATTTATCAAATCTTAAATCAAATTTTTATCCAAATATCATGAAATTTTAACTGTAGAACTCTTAAACACGTAAGAAACTATAAAATTTTCTGAATTTTCTAATGCTTTAGAGGGGCATTTAAATAATTTTAAAACCTTCTATCCAAAATTATAGAAATACTCTTTTTGGTTCTTTCTACTTCTTTTCTCCTTTTCTCTCCCAATTCATTCTAATTCTTTTCTTTGATTCTATTTACCAAATTTCTTAATTCCATGGCTACTTGTGTTCTAATATTTCAATTCTTGAACTTTTGCTTCCGCACTTTAAATTTGATAATTTATTTGAGGGCCTTATAATGTCCAACAACAGTTTTGGTATCTTCTTCATTGTGTCCTGCATCAGTTAAAGATGAATTCACTAAAGATTCAAACATTAACACCAAATAAGCAACCACATTGGGTTTGTAAATCTATGAGACTAATGCTACAAAGAATTTTAAAGTTGAGTAGAACAAAGTGGGGTTTTTGGGGTCTCCAGGTAGGAATTTTTCCCTCAAGTTAAAGAGACTTAAATTTAGATTAAAAGGTTGGAAGAAGGAGAATAGTGAGTATTTCAAAGTTGGTAAGGCTGATTGCTTAGATAAGATCAAATCCATTAATAAGTTGGAAGAAAGTAGAAGTTTGTCTATGGAGGAAAGAAACTCTAGGGAGGCATTGAGAAAGGACTTTCAAGTTGTTGCTATAAAAAATAAATCTTTTGGAAGCAAAGATCTTGCATTAGGTGGTTAAAGGAGGGAGATCGAAATATAAAAAATTTTCACAAAGTGGCTTCGGCTAGGAAGGTGTCCAATTCTATCTAGGGGCTTATGATTGATGGGAATATAGATGTGATATCAAGTTGTGATTAGGGTGGAAATTAAGCAGTTTTATATGAATTTGTACAGAGAAGACCAAACCTAGCATCCTCATTTGGGACTCTGGATTATATGGATTTTGGGATATTACTAGCATTGATGTTGATTGGTTGGAACATCCTTTTTCAGAAGAAGTATTGAGTGCTCTTATTCCTTGAAAGGGGATAAAGCGCCAGTCTAGATGGCTTTCGCATTTCATTCTTTCAAAGGGGTTGGGATATCATCAAAGTTGACATGTTGAAAGTTTTTAAGAAGTTTTTCCATTTGGAGGAATTTAATGGTCACTTAAGTAATAATTTCATTACACTTATTCCAAAAAAACATAATGCTTCTACTCTCAAGGATTTTCAGCCAATTAGTTTGATTAACATTGTATACAAAATCTGATCAATAACCTTGACCATTAATGGAATCATATCCTAAGTGCTTTTATTGTAGGTCACCAAATTTTGGATGATGTGTTGATTTCAAACAAATGCATAAACGAGAGATGCAAATTGGGGAGAAATGGTATCATGTGTAAACTTGATCTTGAAAAAACTTATTATCATGTGAGTTGAAACTTTAAGGATTATATATTTTAGAGAGATTTGGTTTTAGGGGAAAGTGGAGAAATTGGATGAATTCTTGTATTCGATTGGTTTGCTTTTCCATTAAATTAACGGTTCATGATGGCTTCTTTAAAGGCTCTAGAGGTTTAAGACAAGGAGATCCTCTATCTCCTTTGTTGTTCATCTTGGTGTCAGAAGTTTTAAGCAAAATGATCACTAAGGCTGAAAAAGGATATTGGTTTTAAGGTTAGTAATTGTGAGGTGTCTATTTCTCATTCGCAATTTGCAAACAATACTATAAGTTTTTGCAAAGAAAATTATAGGCAATTAGCTTGTTTTCAATGTATTTTGAGGTGTTTTGAAGCTGTCTCTAGGCATAATATTAATCTTGCAAAAAGTGAGATTTTTCAAGTTAGGGTTGTGAGTGACATTAATAGTTTGGTGTGGATTCTGGGGTGTTGGATTAGTTCCCTTCCATCTTCCTATCTAGGCCTGCCTCTTAGTGCTAACTTTAAATCTAAGAAAGCTTGGGATCCGGTGATTGAGAAGATTGATAAGAGACTGGATTCTTAAAGGGCTACTCTCCTCTTGAAGGATGGTCAGTTAACATTGATCAAGAGCGTTTTGGCCAGTATTACTAACTATTTTCTTTTTTTACTTACGATTCCGATTTTGATTGCAAAAAGGATTGAGAGAAAATTTAGAAATTTTTTATGGAATGATATCTTGAGCACCATAAGTTTCATTTAATTGAGTAGGATCGGGTTTTTCACCCTATATGTGACGGTGGATTGGGTATTAAAAGTATCTGAATTCATAATATGTCTCTCTTGGTGATGCAGTAGCTGTGAAATGGTTGGACACCAATATCCTCTTTGGAGGCCCAAGACTAGGCCCAATGGGCTATGTTAGTAGTTTTTATTTTCTGATTTTAGGGGTATTTTTGTCAATTTTCATTACATTAATGGTATTTTTGTAATAAGGCTTATGGCCAAGGAGTTAGTTGCTATTTAGTTCAAGTTTTTGTCTTATTTGTAATTTAGAAAATTGAAAGTGTTATAAAAAGGAAGGCTAGGGGTGTACGTGAGGAGAGAAGTTTAAGTTTGGGTGTTTTTGGCCTCTACGAGTGGATACCAGGTAATTCTCTTTTATTCTCCTTCGTTAATCTTTCTATTCTCTTCTCACGATCTTCTCTTCTTCTTCTATTTTGTTCCTCCTTTTTATTTCTTGTTGTTGCATCTTTCTTTTAATTTTTGCTTGTTGTTTTCCCTCACCTGAACCAATATTTCCTAGTCCTACACCTTGCATCAACCCCAATCCATTAACCTTGCTATCCCAGAAAATCTTCTTCAAAAAAAGTGCCTGTAATACCTACAGAAGACCCTATTCAATAGCTTATCCAGCCTTTGATTCAAACTTGTCGTGGCATTAGTCTTGCCCCCATAACTGAACCACTCTCAGCCCAACTTCAGATGCCATATCAAGCCCAAGTCTGTCCCAAATCTGAACCTTGTTAGCCCTGTACTTCATTCCTTACCTAACCTCTCCCACCACAATTGACTCCCTCTATCAGTCCCAAGTTTTATCTACTGTCTTACTCTATAAAAGCCATTGATCTGTTCATTAGTCAACCTTCAGTTAGCACCTCAGTTCCAAATTTGTGCCCAAGAGATTTCCTAATTCAGCCTTTAAATTGTCCTTATCGTAAGCCTAAAACAGTTCTCTATTTTAACCAAAACATATTTTATTTATTCGTAATCTAGCTTACCCAAGAGTTTCAACTCCTCTTTAATTCTCTACAGCAAATCAACCCTGTTTTAACCCATCCAATTTGAACCTTTTATTAGTCCTATTAGAATACTGTATGTTTTTGTGTTAATTCCTTACACAAAACAGTGACATTTTTCATGCAACTTCACCTACTAGAACCTATCCAAATTTATTGAGATTTGGGATAGAAGTACACTTTGGGCTCAAGAATCACCCTACTAAACCCCAGAAATTTCTGACGCACAGCCAAGGGTAATTTGGTAATTTCACCATTACTGCCCGAATTTTCCAGAATTTGTTCCCTGTGGTATTCCCACTTTTAAAGAGTGTTGTTGACTATTGATTGGGCCCTACACTTGTGGAAACCACAGCTTTTTCTTGGGTACTTCCGAATCACTCGGTTAAGTGGTTATAAAGATTTAGGAAGAATAAGGAGAGTCTTTGGAGATAAGTGATTATGGCTAAGTATGGTTGTATTTCGGTTTGGAAGCCAAAGCCCCCTCGTGAGGGTCATGAGTATGGTTTTTGGAAGTCTATCTTTCATGGGATTGATGATTTCTGGAAGTTCATTCATTTTAGCCTAGGTTAGGGTAAGATATTAGCTTTTGGGAAGATATTTGGAATGGGGATCGTCCTTTGCTTGAGGATTTTAAGAATATTCATCTCCTTGTTAATAATAAAAAGGGTTTTGCTACTGAGAATTTTGATTTTAATGAGGGTGGTAGTTGGGTCCCCAGATTATGGAAGAATTTGAAATATTGGGAGCTGGAAGAGTTGACTGCATATAGATCTTCAGGACGGGTGGGTTTGGGTCAAGAACAAAAAGGGTATCTTTATAATTAAATCATTTTACATGAGTTTGATATTTCACTCTGATGTCATGGCCCCTCATAAAGAAATTTGGAAGTCGGGTATTCCCTCAAAGGTTTCTTTCTTTCTTTGGACCATTTAGATGTAAATCATCTGAAGAGTTGTGGATGGAACTTGGTGAATAGGTGTATTTTGTGCATGACTGGGGAAAAAATGGTCGAACATTTACTCATCCATTGTGAGTTGGCTAAGAAAAAGTGAAATTTATTCCTCTCCAACTTACACGTCTCGAGTTTTTCCATTAAAGTTCAACGATCTCATTTCTGGGTGGTGAATCCATGCCGTAGGCGGCCTTTCCAGACACATTTGGTCCATTATGTCAAGAGTCATCATTTAAACTATCTGGAAGGAGAGAAACGTTAAAATGTTTGATGACATTATATGCCTCTTGACAGGATATATCTAATAGCTTACCAACTCCTTTTTTAATGGGTTTCCATTCTGGATGATTTTGATATGTTTGATTGGGATGGGTTATGGTCAGTGATTATGCAGTTTCCTTCGAGGTTGGTTGCTTGGTTTTTCTAGTTAGTTTGAACCTGTGCCTCGCCTTTTCCTGTTCACTCACCTTGTGAACTTGTGGCTTGGCCTAACATTCTTCTTTGTTTATTTCTCTGCATTTCTAATAAAGTTCACTTTTCCTTCTCAAAAAAATGCTACAAAGAATTCAATGTATGAAACAAATGTTCTGTGAAGAAAGTGTTTGTGATTCTCTGTAAGCAACTATAAGTGACACATGGTGTGTTGGGGTTAGAAACGTCAACAAAGTGCTCGGTTGAAAAAGTAGGTGTCCAAAAAGAAGCACCAAATTTAAAAACACATCACATGTCAATCTGTGGCACGACCACAGAGTTTTTTTCATTACACACAATCATTCTCCCTCAATGTAGCAAAGAATTAGTTGGTTCTGTGTACTTGTATGATACACAATTCCAAATTGATATAAAAATATAAAGATATAAAAGGAAAGCAAGAAAGCTTGAGACAACTATCTCCTTTTAGCCAGCCCTATAACTTGAACCACTTGCAAAGTGAGAAAACTTCAATGGGCCTCATACCTTCTACAGTAGCGTGTAATAGAAAAATATAGTAATGTACACATGTCAGAACTGCTCTCTACCTCCAAGCAAAGTACTTTAATGAATGTAAGATTTATAAATAGATAAATTTGATACGATTAAAGTGTGTATCAAAGTACCCAACTTGTTTCAAAAACCTTGTGTGCTAATGCATATAACATTCCCATTTCCTTATATTACAGCTTAATCAAAATTTATAGCTTCATTTGTGTAACAATAGTATAATCAATTTTAAGATGAGCTAAATCAGCACTACATTTCTCATGTAAAACACACACAAGGTATGTTATGATCAGCATAACAAAATAAGATATGGAGTGACATTATAGTTTTAACACACATACAACAATGAGTTCATCATGGCATCACTAAAAGTCATTTGTGTTAACAGTTACACACAGCATGTGTGTAAAAGATGTTTGGAAGGTTGATGAGAACCAGTAACTATGCAAAGAATGAGCAAGGCTTACCTGATGATTGCTTGAATTTTTCAACAAATTTACTGGCTGAGTGGATTGTTGAAAATGTGGCATAAATTGCACAGAGTGTCCACCACCATGAGGTAACATATGCCCGTTCATCCTGTTTCTATTTTGTCTATGCTGTCTTGGAGCATTAGGAATCTGTAGAAATAATTTTCATGGATTATGAACATGTTATGCGTTAATTCCTTGTCCACAATCAGAATCAAAGTTATTTTGTTAACGGATCCATCATAATGATTACTAGTTAAGACGTAAGGAACACTTACCACTGGGAGTGACATGGGTTGGAAAGCCGGTCTGGTTGGAGGTGCAAATCCATTGGGCCTCCATCCTGGTCTCAAACCCAAAGGTTGATACATAAGCCCCTGCTGCGGAGGAATTTGTGATACAATACCAGGTGGAGGTGGATAGTAAAGAGGAGGATATCCAGCAGGAATAACAGCAGCAGTTGAGGAACCTGCTAATCCTGCCATGCGCTGTGCATACTGAAGCCGCAATTGTGCTTGCCTCTCCTCTTTCCTTTGTGCAATAGTCACATATAGGGGCTTTCTATGAAACATATATCCTGTGAGACATCCAAGCATAGGATGGATTGCCCAGCACAAAGAAGAAATATGAATACTTCAAATCCATTTAGTAAAGACAACCTTTTCTTAAATATTTGTAAAATAAGAGTACATAGTAACATGGGCAGAAATCAAGATAGTAACATGGCCAGAATACAAAGTCAGGACAGGAAGCTTCTTCCCACCCCCCACCCCCCATCCTCAGAATTCAAGTATCCCTCTTTCCTGCATGTCTATTAAATGATATATATTTTCCCTTAATCATGTCTATTAATTGACATACACTGTCCCTTAATCTCAGATGTATATAGGAACCTATTAATTGACATACATTGTCCCTTAATCTCAGACGTATGTAGGAACCATTTCATAACATTTCTCATATAAAACAAAAAAATTAGAAATGAGCAGCCATAAAAGTCAAAGTGTGCTAGGTTCCCAGGAATCTGTGCATGGAACCTGATGTCCCAGTATGAGAACAACTGATGTTTCCATGACTAAATTATGAAGATTTTCACTTATCATAAAAGATTACCAACTTACCATGAAGAGTGTTCACAGCCTTGTTTGCTTCTTCAGGAGTGGAGAAGCATACAAATCCAAACCCCCTACTAATTCCTTTATCATCACGCATTAGCTTAGCAGAAGTGATTGTGCCACACTGACTGAAGTGTTTTTGCAGTTCGTCATCATCAACATCATCATCAATGTTCTTAACATATAAATTTGAACCCTAAATTGACAAACATATGGAGTTAGGCCAAAAACTTATATATATATATATATATATATATATATATATATATATATTAGAGAGAAAGAGAGACCATGTTAACAACTACCTTAAATTTCTGGATTTTCTCCTTACGTCTTTCCTCAAACTGACGATGCAGTATTTGCTCTCGCTCCGCTTTCTTTTGTGCCCTTGATACATATATAGTCTTTGAGCCTACAGAGCACAAATTGAAGGGGAAAGAATCAGAAACGAAACAAGACAACATTTGCCAGTTCAGCAGTTTCTGGGCCATTAAAGAGAAACAGAACATACCAAGTTGTGCTCCATGCATCACTTCCATTGCCTGCTTGGCATCATCTGGGTTATCGAAGTTCACAAATCCAAAACCTTTTGAGTTCCCATCATTGTCCTTTGAGATAACAAAATTAGTAATTTTCCCAAACTCAGAGAACTTCTCCTGCAGAAGTTCTTCTGTCACGTCCTGGTCCAGATTCTTCATGTACAGATTAGTGTACTTAACATCAGGGCTCAGTAAGACTCGCTCACTCTTCTTGACAAAATTAGCAACATATCTACAACATACAATTATTATAATGCAGTAAATATCTGGAGACCAAGAAACAAAATTACATTAATTGCAATAGTGTGTCGTCAGCAGTAGGGGATTTACCACAAAGCACACTAAAACATAAAAAATACTAATGCCAATTATGATGATGATGGTGATGATTATTTTTACAGAGTTCAACAAGGGATGAAGGGAAGAAGAAACAAAGACGTGCATACATTTGTTTTCCACCAATAATTGAGCCATGGACCTTCTCAATGGCAGCATTCGCAGATTCCTCAGAGTCAAATTGGACAAACCCGTATCCTTTGCTTTTACCATCCTGAAAAGTCGCAACTTTGCAAGACAATATGTTCCCAAACTTCAAGAACATGTCATAAAGCCTCACATTATCAATGGAATCATTGAGATTCTGCCAATGACACCCAAAAACCCACGTTACAGTGAAATTTCAAACCAAAAGAACAAGAAACCTAACCAAGATACCTCTGTTCCAGTATCTATTGTTCAAACAAATAAAAATACCTTCACAAACAAATTCCCAACTCCACTCCTTCTCGCATCGGGATCACGATGCGACCACATAATTCTAATAGGTTTCCCGTTCAATGGAGTGTGATTTAGTTTCTTGATAGCCTGTGTTGCTACTCAAAAGGTCGAACGAGAACATAAGAAAATCAAATAAATTGAAAGAAAAAAAAAAAAGGAAACAAAAGAAGCCTGTATAAGAAAGTAAAAGAACTAAATAAATTTTCTTTCTTTCCTTTTCCATCTTGTAATTAAAATAAACATAAAAAGCAAACAAACAAACTTTATTACTCATAAGATGAATCACATAGCAGAGCGCACTAATCAACACAAACAAGCCAGGCAAGATAGACAAAACCCAATAAACAAAATGCTCGACAGATTAAACAAAAAAAAAAAACAGTATAGAACTGAATGTACTACAACTGTAATTTAAAAAAAAAAAAATTAAGAAAATAGTTAAACGCCTTCTTTCATATTCTTCTTAATCTTTCTTGGTAAACCAAACCAAATGCCATCGAAAAAAAAAATTATAGGACAGCAGACACCAATCTGATGCAACAAACAGAAACAAGAAGAGAAAGAAAAAAAGAAAAACACAGAGACTAACAATCCAACTTTGTTTACAGAACATCTGAACTCAAAAGAATCATACAAAGAAACCAGAGCATTATAATCCAACAAGTTCAACAAAAAAAAAACAGGAAGAACAACAAAATGGCTCGTCAGTTTAATCAAATACCGTCATGGGTAGTAATGAAATTGGCATAACCGTAACCAAGCGATCGCCCAGACATGGAATCCCTACAAACTCGTACAGATACAAGGTTTTCGACGACGGAGAAGACATCCAAGAGTTGCCCATCTGTCACGTCGGGGTGAAGGTCCCCGACGTATAGAGAAACAGGAGTGGCGACGGTCGGAGGAACCGCCATTGACGAAACGATTCAATGGGAACAAGTAAAACTACAAGAGAAGCAATAACAATTAACAGAAGGGCTCTTCTTCTGCAATGCAGAAAAAAGCTTTCTCCTAGTTTCCTTCTTGGGTAGGTTTCCTTTCAGGGTTGGTTTTTAGTATAAGCGATTAATAAGGGAAGAAATCAGAAAGAGGCATAACGATTCAGGAAACTTAGATAGAGAGAAGGAAAGAAGTGAGTAGAGAGAGAGAGAGAGAGAGCCAGTTGTGTGGATTTGCATGGGCGCGGGAGTTTTGGTGGGGGGGCTTTATTAATATATGGATGGGAAAAGGGCTAAAGGAGGTAACTTCGTGACCCAGTCAACATCAACGCCTTTCCTTCTTTAGCCGTTTCACAACGCAAATCTTAACCACAAGGCACGCCAGTACCCCGGACACTAAACCTACGCGTGTCCCCCTCCACGCTTTTCATTCCTGCTCTCCATTTTTTTTTTGGTTGCTGAAGTTTCTTGCCTTTGTATGTTTTTTCACTTGTTTCTTTTTTGGTTTTTGGAAACAAATGTTCTGTGATGAAAAAGTGTTCAAGTCTCTTTGATGAATTAGAAGTTGACACGTGGTGTGCTTGGAGTTAAAAAGGTCCAAAAAGTGTTCAGTTGAAGTGTTAAAAAGCACCAAATTTAAATACAAATCAATGTGTCAATCTGCTGCACACCTACAGAGGTTTTTTCATCACAGAATCATTTTTTAGATTCATTATTTTTAGTCTTATTTTTCTATTTTGATTAGATATTTTTGGATGAGATTAGATGAATTAATAGACTCACTAATTTGTTTAAGATTATTTTAGATGAGTTAATATACTTCTTAATGGCTCAAGGTGTAGTTGTTAGAGCAAATCTTCTATGAGTCTATGACCAATAATTGATGTGACCATGTGTGATCGCAGCAGAGGCTGACACATGAGGTGCATAGCATTAAAAGTGTCAAATAAAGTATTCACATTAAAAAGTTTAAAGTGGATTTCCTGTAGTGTCAAAGTGCGGCAACCCTGAAGCACTTCCC
>JAOXJP010042583.1:0-16337 GCA_025762735.1 Platanus orientalis
ACAACAACACTCAGTGTCTCCGACGAGTGTGTACTACTTTCGGTGTCTCCGGTAGATGTAGTCAAGCTTTCAGTGGCTTCGACAAAAGCAAAGTAAGAACAATAATAAAAATGAATGCAAAGTAAAGCAAATATTACCATAAGTTGGTTGATGTTGCTAGTTGCTCAAAGTGGGGTGCTCCTTATTGAGCTAGTTTTCCTTAGCTACCCACAAGCTCCAAGTACTTGGCTTTAATGCTCATTGAGCTCAGCAAAATGTGAGTTTCCTCTAGGGAAAGGCTCACCACAAGGTCTCCTCAATAATAGTAGAGTGGTATTTAAGAGGAGGTAAAGAGAGAGTGATTATAGTATATGATGTTTGTTATTCAAGCTCAAAACCGGTGGGGTAATGGTGTTTTTCACAGTGGGGGGATGCTCTCAATATAGTAAACTTTGTAACTCTTTATAGACAGCTAGTGTTGAAGTGTTTTTTACCCTAATGGGAAAATTTCCCTTTTATAGAGGTGAGGACCCTATGCCTTTGGATTAAAATATTTTATAACAGACAATTCTTTAGAGCCTTAGATTTTGAAAAACAAGTTCAAATTTCAAAAATCTCTCCTTGAAAATTGTGTTTGAATTTTGTTCCAAAATTGTCATCGCAATTGATTGCTTGATTTACAATCGATTGTAGATCTCACAATCGATTAGGGCTTACAGTTAGGCTCGCAATCGATTGTCAGATCCCAAATCAATTGCAGGTTTAGTCATTTTGGTCCAAATTTGGCTATGGGTTTGGACCACTGGAGTCTCAGTCTGCTCCTAGATTTTTCTCACAATCAATTACGAGATTCTCAACCGATTACACCAAAATTGATTGCTTGATTTGTAATCGATTGCAGCTTCCAGAATTTTTAGGTCTGGTCTTGGCACTGTATGGGGGTCTGTCCTTGGGCCTTTTTCCTTTGGGTTTTATGAGAGACCCATCACCATGTTTACATTGATTTTAAGGTATTAAAATGATATGTAATGCATGCTTTATATCTTTCTTGGAGGGGTAAGTCCGAGGTAGTTTCCAGTCTCTTCTTTAAGTCTTTGGTCCTTCTTGTCTTCATGTCTTGAACTTATGAGAGCAAATGACACTTACAAGACACATACCACTACACATTTGTCTAAGGGATTGACAAACATCAACATATACAATGAATAAGAACAATCGTCACTCACCAAATAAGCTTAGATCCACAAATCAAGCAAGGTTCAATGGCTCAAAGCAAAGATTTCTATAAATTTCAAAGGATCCAAACTCAAATCACATAATCTGAAAATTCCAAGGAGGAAACAAGTCATACTAAGCATAATGAGCAAAATTACTTACTATCTATCTTTCTTTTGCCAAATTTCACTTGATTCCACTTGCTTTAATCCTCAATCTCTACAAATTTTACATAGACCGCATAAGAAAACTTTGTAGATCATGAATCTAATGCCAAAACCTCCAAATGCTAACTCATCAAGCCTATATCTAAGGATTTCGGAGCTTACCTTATCTTGGAGAGTTTTTCCTCTTTTTATTTTCCAATTATTCATTGCCCCTTTATTTCTTTCTTATTTTTTGACATTGCTAACTCAAATTGAGATAAAATAGATCCACAAACACGTTATGTATGAAAATACCCCTTCTCGAAGGATCTTTCTCGATGTGGGGAATTTTTCTAGTTTTTATTTTGTTTGTTAGTGAACTACAACCACTTGCCCTGACGTGCAAGCACTTAAGGTACCATACCATGAGTGCTCATGTGGTGAAGTTTTTTTTCAAACCAAAAACTTCAACTTTCTGGAAATCATTCTGTGATTGCTCGAGACTACCCCTGAGCACTTGAGGTGCCCCACCATGAGCCCTCGCGTGGTATCGGGATCGCTCAGGGTGCCCATTACTTAGGTGTTGGGTTTATTAATTCCTAAGAGGGTCTTTGGGTTCTACTATAGTCTTCTATGTTCTTTTATGTTCCTCTATGTTCTTCTATGTTTTTCGGGTCAAGTTAATTCAACACATAAGTTCATTACCATGTTTAAACTATGCAATGCATGTGTGGGGTGTTACATGCTCCCCCCTTATAAAAATTTAGTTCCTAAAGAGCCAAATACCCACAATTGTTCCACACCTAAGTTATGTACAAATTTAGTTCCTAAATTTGTACATAACTTAGGTGTGGAACAATTGTGGGTATTTGGCTCTCATCTCATCTTCACTTTCCCACATAGCTTCTTCCATAGTGTGGTTGCGCAAAACAACTTTCACGTATGGTATAGTCTTATTGAGTAACACTTATTGTTTATGGTCAAGTATTGTGACTGGTTGTTCCTCATAGGATAAATCACCCTTAATGTCCAATGGAATGTGTTCCAGTACATAAGATGGATCACGCATGTACCTTCTCAATGTGGATACATGAAACACGTTTGAACATGTGACAATTTCTACGGTAGTGCTAACCTTTAAGCCACCTCTCTGACCCTTCCCAATACTTCAAATGGTCCCATAAACCTTGGTTCTAGCTTTTCTTTCCTGTCAAGTCAGGTCACTCCCTTGAATAGAGATACCTTTAATAACACACGATCACCCGTTTCAAACGTAAGTTCCCTTCTATTATCAACATAACTCTATTGTCACCTTTAGACAATCTATAATCGATCACAAATAATTCTGATATTCTTTGTGGTAATTTAAACTATCTCAGGTCCAAGGAATCGCTTTTCCCCAACTTCATTCCAACAACTTGTTGATCAACATCTTCTTCCATAAAGAGCTTCAAATGGTTTCATATGGATGCTCACTTGGTAACTATTATTTTAGCCAATATCAATTAGTGGCAAATGAGTTTCCCAACTTCCTTTTAAATCAATAACACAAGCTCGTAGCATGTCTACAAGCGTTTGAATGGTTCATTCCGATTATCCATATGTTTATCTCATCAACATACAGTTTGGCTAATCGGTTCAAGGGTACATTATTCAGATGGGTAAGAAATGCGCGGACTTCATCAGTCGGTCAACTATCACACAAATAGATTCATAGCCCTTGCTCGTATTGAGCAATCCCACCACAAAATCCATAAAAAGATGCTCCCATTTCCATTCTTAAATGTCGAGTGGTTGTATTGAACTTATAGACTTTTAGTGTGTGGTCTTGACTTGGTATGTCAAGCATCTGTGAATGAAGTCAGGTATTTCCTTCTTATATTGTTCCACCAATATGTATCCTTCAAGTCCTTGTATATTTTGGTACTGTCGGGGTGGAGTGCATTGGCAGTCTTGTGCGTTTCATCCAAAATCCTCCTCTTGAGTTCTTTGACATTGGGAATACATAATCAATTCCCAAACCTCCAGTTATCATCTGCATAAATAGAAAAAACAGTTTTATCACCCTTCTTCACCTCATCTGCAATCTTCATCAATGATGGATCATCACTTTGCACCCTCTTTATTTGATCAAATAGTGTGCATTGCACCTTCAAATGTGTGAATAATACTTCTTTGTCCTTCACTTGTAGTTTCACATTCAAGTTCCTCAATTCATGCAATAAGGCTGCCCTTCCCAATTTGAGACCCGTGAGTGAGTTAGAAGATTTTTTACTCAAGGCATAGGCTACCACGTTTGCTTTACCAAGGTGGTAGTTAATTGAATAGTCATTATCCTTATCAATTCCATCAACCACCTTTGCCTCAAGTTTAGTTCTTTCTGTGATAAGATGTATTTAAGGCTTTTGTAGTCTGTGAATATATCACAAGTCTCACCATACAAGTAATGCCTCCAAATTTTTAATGTGAGGACAACGACTACTAACTCCAAATCATGACTAGGATAATTTTGCTCGAACGACTTCAGTTGCCTCGACGCATGGCGATCACATTCCCATGCAGCATTAGCACGTAACCCAAACCCTTCTTAGAGGTATCATTATATTAAAAAACTCTTATGTGCTTGAAGCTAAGGTAAGAAATGGAGCGGACACTAAACAGTCCTTCAACTCTTGGAAACTCTCCTCGCACTTGTCATTCCACTCAAGCTTCGCACACTTCTGGGATAGCTTTTTTAGTGGTCCCATAATCTTCGAGAATCCTTCTACAAACCTCCAGTAATATCTAACCCAACCCAAGAAACTGCGGATTTTTGTCACATTCATCAGTTTAGGGCTACTCAACACTACTTCTACCCTCTTAGGGTTTATAAAGATACCATCCTTAGAAATAACATGACCTAAGAATGTCACCCTATCTAACCAAAACTCACGTTTCCTGAATTTCACATACAACTTGTTCTCCTTTAGAGTAGCATTACTACCCTCAACTGCTTTTCATGGTTCTTTAAGTAGATCAAGATGTCATAATGAATACTATAAAAATGGTCTAGATATGGCTTGAACACTCAGTTCATCAGATCCATAAAGGTGGCAAGTGCATTAGTAAACCCAAAAGACTTTACAATGAACTCGTAATGCCCATAACAAGTAAGACTATTAATTGGGCCGGGTTAGCCCGAAGCCCGACATGTCTGGCCCAAAAAATAATCGTGTTGGGCCAACTTAATTCCAGACTGTGCTAAGTTTGGGCCCAACTTTTAGGCCCGAAGTTTTATTTGGGCCGAGTTTGGGTAGGCTCAAGTTCAGTTCGAGGCCTAGCCCAAACTAGTTAACAAATAATAATTTTATTTATATGGTGATATTAGGTCTATATTTTTTTTATTCTTTTTGGATCCTTAAATTTTTAACAAACTTACTATCATCAAATAGTTTAATTGTCAATTGTTAAAAAAACCCATATAATATATATTTATGGGCAATTATGGGCCCAAAATCAACCCAAAAAATTAAGAAAAGAGTTTTAATTTGGGTAGTCCGAACTCGGCCCAAAGCTTGTTGTTTTAAAATGGGCTGAGTTTGGGCCAAATTTTTAGGCTAGAAGTTTTATTTTGGCCAAGTTTAGGCTAGGGTAAAACATTTTGGGTTGAGTTTGGGAAAACCTTAGCCCAACTTAATTGACAACCCTAATAATGAGTCTGAAATGCAGCCTTGGGTATCTATTATGCCCGTAATTTCAATTGGGGGTATCCTGATTAAGGTTAATCTTAGAAAATACCATTGCTCCTAGAAGTTGATCAAATAAGTCATCGATTATTGGGAGTGGGTACTTGTTCTTGATTTTCACTTCGTTTAGCTGTCGATAGTCTATACACAACTGAATTATTCTATTTTTCTTCTTCAAGAACAACACTAGTGTGCCACATGGTGAAACATTGGGTCGAATGAATCCTTTGTCGAGTAACTCTTGTAGCTATACTTTAAGCTCTTTGAGCTCGACCAGTGCCATTCGATATGAAGTTATCAAAATTGGCCTCATCCCTAAAACCAAATCAATCAAAAATTAATTCAATCTCATGGTTTGGAGGTAGACTAGGAAGGTCCTTGGGGAACACATCCATGAACTCCTTCACTACTAGCACATTCTCTACCGTTGAGCTATTGCTTCAATCTTCCACAACATAAGCTAAGTAACCTTGTCCTCATTTTTAAAGTATGTTCCCAGCCACGTAGAAATTAGGTATAAATGAATTTTTTGCAAATGGTGTAAACAATGCCATGGTGCGGACACATCAACGTCGAAAAGTGACAAATGCCCCAAAAAAGTGTAAATCACTTTTTGGTGCTGATGTGTTAGCCCCCTAGTGTCGTTTTTCACCTATTTATACGAAATTCATTTGTCCCTAATCCCAGCCGTCTCAGCCAGGATAATCGAAATCAAACATGGAAACGATGACTCTTTCTTGGTCCCTTGAAAAGTGAACTCTAATTGTCCTGGTAGTTTGAATACCACTTTGTTGGTGTAGCAATGAATGGTGACATGGTAGGAAGCTAAGAAATCCATCCCCAAAATAAATGTCAAAGTCATCCAGGTCTAGCAATATCATGTTAGTGGTCAACTCTTTATCCCAAATACTAAGTGTATAGACCTTACATACTAACTTTGTCAACATAGCCTTACCTAATGGAGTAGAAATAATCAAAATGTAATCCATGTGCTTAAGTGAAGTGTCAGCACGCTTAACAAAATCATGTGTGGATCCAGGATTAATCAAGACACGTACATCCCTAAAAAAAACTAAAGTATACCTGCTACAACTGTCTTGAATGCCTCAGCATCCTGCTTGATGATAGCATAAACTTTATCGCAAACTCTCAACCTCTGATCATCGTTAACTGGCTTGGTTGTGGTCCTGTTATGAAGGAGTATAAAATCTTTGATCATGTGTTAAGCTTGCCCACACTTAAAGCAAGTGCCAAATGCCAATCTACATGGGCCTGAGTGCAATTTGTCACACCTTCCGCACTTCGCCATCTTTGCCCTCATCTCGGGTCCTTTTATCATCCTCTTGTTCTCGGCCCAAGAAAAGCTTTCTCTACGAGATGTATCAGTCACAATCCTTTTCTTGCCTTTATCTTAGATCCTCTGTAGTTCATCACTTTCTCACTTGGCAATGCAAGCGATCTCAACCACATCAAGAAAACTACTCAGTCTCATAACGAACATGCAAGAGCAAATGCTAGGTCTAAGGCCTCGTGAAACTTTTATGCCTTCATGGCATCATTAGTGACAATCTGGGGGGCACAACGAGCCATATCCATGAACTTAGCCTTATATTGTAGCACGGTCATGTTGCCCTACACCAATTTAAGGAACTCCATCTCTTTCCCTTCCCAAACACTCAGTGGGAAGGTAGTAGTCTCTAAGCGCCTCAAGGAAAGCCTCCCAAGTCAGGGTCTCATCATACTCCCCAAGTAAAGTGTCCCAGACAATGTGCCACCAATGCCTCGCCTTGCCCTCATCATGAGCGTGGATAAGGAAACATGTTGGTCATCCACACAACCGATAACCCAAAGATCTCTTCAAGTTCCATCATCCACGATTCAGCTTCCATAGGGTTCACGGTTCCCCTAAACTCCGATGATCGCATCCTTTGGAAGTGATTAATCATATAATTGTCATTTCCAACTACTCTCTCACACGACTGCATATCATATGTGATAATTTTTTTTTACTATGTTGGCTAAATTGTGTATGACCCCTAACACTCCCTCCATACCTTCCTTCTCTGGTGTCGGAGTGGAATATGCCCATCTCATGCACATTCTTGGTAGCATTGCAGACCTAAAATCAAGTAATAACACACTTAGAATTCTCTATGATATGAGGAGATCAACTAATATCATCAATCACAATTCAATACAAAGTCCTCAAGTACAATCCAATGTAAAGAACTCAAACATAAGATCAATCATCAATGTCATATGATCTATCATTTCATTCTTCAAAGCATTCCATCGTTTTCCTTTCTATGTCACTTCTCACTCCAAATGTTCACATTATCACTCTTCCATATAGTAGACAAAACTTAAACCTGGCTGCTATGATACCAACCTATAATGCACCTGAACCGGGACTCGGATAACATCCGTATACGCCTCAAATCTAGATCGTTACATTGAATTGATGATCATAAAGACGGATTCAACTAATTCACTGAAATTCATATAAAATCAATGATTCAAAAACTTGCAATGCGATTCAATAGCCTATATAATTTATATGATGCGTAGTAATCTTAAAATTCAATGAAGTCAATGAGATTTTACAACAAGAACAACAAAACAAGATTCAGTTGCTTTCCAATGATTCTTTGTGTAGAGGAAAAAAAATATCACATATCTAGTTCCAAACAAAGGGAAAAATAAGATTGCCTACCAAATTGGTCATCAATAGAATGGATCATGAGGGATGCACAATTTCACATAGATTTTCAAAGGATTCAAATGAGAACAATTGAACTTAACATGATCTAAGGATTTAATAAAGGAAATCAATCTATACAACGAATAAGAACAATGGTCACTCACCAAATAGGTTTGGATCCACAAATCAAGCAAGGTTCAATGGTTCAAAGCAAAGATTTATATAAATTTCAAAGGATCCAAACTCAAAATCACAGAATCTAAAAATTTCAAGGAGGAAACATGTTATACTAAGCATAGTGAATGTAATTACTTACTATATATCTTTCCTTCACCAAATTTCACTTGATTCAACTTGCTACAATCCCCAATCTCTACAAATTTTACATTGATCACATAAAAAAACTCTATAGATCACGAGTCTAATGAGTTACCTTAGCTTTGAGTATTTCTCTTTTTTTTTTCTCTTAATTTTTCCTCTCCCTTTATCTCTTTCTTATTTTGTTGGAATTTTGAACTCAATTTAAGGTAAAATAGATCCGCATACATGTTATGTACAAAAGTACCCCCTTCTAGAGGGGTCTTTTTCAAAGTGGGGTATTTTCCCCATTTTATTTTGTTTTTTAATGGACTGTGAACTACTCGGCCTGACGCACAAGCGCTTGCGGTATGGTGGAGTTTTATCTAGACCAGGAACATCAACTTTCTGGAAATCACCCCGCGATCTCTCGGGACTACCCCTAAGTGCTCAGGATGCCCCGGGTGTTGGGTTTCTTGATTCCCAATAAGGTCTTTGGGTTCTACTATGGTCTTCTATGTTATTCTATGTCTTCGGGTTGGGTCAATTCAACACATAAGTTCATTACCATGTCTAAACTATATAATGCATGTGCAAGGTGTTACATCATCCCTCTTCCCCTGTCTTAAAAGAAAAGTATATCTAAACCCAATTGAGATTTTATTTTTATTTTTAATTTTTTGGTTGATTTTTTATGATTATTATAATGAGTAACGTATAATTACAAAATATTGAAAATTTGACAAAAGGGGAAACAAAGGCGATAATGAAGTGTGATGTGATCGTGTACACGAAGATCTTCTTTAAATTTCCAAACAAGTTATGGCTATGTGGGCCCAATAGTGAGTTCTTTATTTATGCACACGAGAGACAAGGGTATTACACATTTTGGCAGGTTCATTTTCTTCTTTCTTATTTTTATTCTCAAAAGGGTTTCTTCGATTATATAATAATGATTAATTGATTGAAAACTTTTTTTTTTGTAAACATGAGCCACCATTTTGACTCTTTATTTCTTTCCTACCTTTTTATTTTAACAGACTTATGTGTTTCATAGGTTTTCTTTTGGACAAATATGTCATATAAATATGTCATATTGATGACATACATTTTAAGATTAATTGTAATTATGATACTAGTAGAAAGAAATTTATTGAAACGGGGGTAATGAGGATTAAGGTTGTTCACAGCTTATAGTAATGTTTTGAAACCTTGGATTTGACTAACCAGTTAATCTGGATAAACCCTTGGGTACTAGCCCAACCCAATGACTTAATTTATGGTGCTACTGGAACTTTGTCATTTTTAGGTTGCATTTGTCTTAGAATTTCTTGATTCAACTGAATAAAGCCCTATCTTAATTTTTGGGGTTAGCTATATAAATCTTGATCCTTCATTCAACTTTTGTGAGGATTATATATTTTGTAAAATCACAAATTTTCATGTCTTATTATTTTATTATTTTAACCCAAGTCAATTTTAATATTTTTTATACTTTTCGTGTTTTTTAACTTTCAATATTTTAGTCTTTCTTTTTGGTTAATCATTAATTTTTTCTGTACATTATTGAATCATTTTGGCATTCCCTCATCTTATCACCTATTGGTACTATCCCTTAGTTTTAACAAATACTTTTTTGTTCCAATCTTGCCACTCATCCATCTTTGCATCATCCTCTTAGAAACACTCATTCTATAAATATGTTATTTCTTATCGTCCAACATTCATTTTGAAATATTTATAATTCATTTGTGCATCGATAAGTTAACCCAAGTTAATCTGACAGTAATTTGTTATATTTGGCTCACTATGAGTTAAGGTTCTAATAACTATGGGTTTCAAGTGGTTGTGCGGGTCTTAACCGTACACTTGAGGTCCTTTAATATTGATTTAGGCCTTTAAATCATTGGGCCCTATCAGGTGATAAGATCATATGTTTGGTCGATTCTAAGGTTAGATTTTCTTTTACATTTTCTCCCATTAATTATAGGGGGTCTACTTGCTCCACTCCATGTATCATTACAATTTATTAAATTGATAATACATTATTAAGAATAATGACACTATAAAATAAGCCAAACACTGGAATTGATCAGATTAGAACAAACAAAACTTTGCTTTAGTGAAGGTGCATATTGCTAAAGGTCTAATTGGTTGGAAGAAGATTCAATGAGATCACCCTCACATGACCATAGATTCCAATTTGACGATATTAGAGGATGTCTTCATCTGAGGCAAATTCATGGAATCACAACTAATTGCTAAAAAAAAAAACCATTAGAAACTATCATGTTGTATATGGTGACTTAAGAACTTACTCCTATAATTATCAACAAAAACATCACCTTATACTTATGAGTGCACAATGGATTATAGCAGGTCCATAATATTCATACCCTAATTGACGAAAATGACCTTATGGGAAAAGAGCATTAAAAAGATAAAATAAAGTTCCAACTTACTTGTTTCCATTATTAATTTTGAAATCTAGATGGTTCTTTAAGATAAAACGTACATAGACGTTTAGTCACTAACTTAAGTTGGCAAAATATTGATTGCATCATAGATTATAGATCCCACCCAATCTCAAGTCTCAACCAATTCTTTCTTTTTAATTTTAAATTTTAGGAATAATAAACAATATAATTCTTGACTATTACAAGGGAAGTAGCTGCCACTTGGCCCCAACATTAATGTCTATTATGGTTTGAACTTGAAATGGGTCCTAGTGGACCACTTCTTGGCTAACTAGCTTTCTAATTACGTGACAGGAGATGATAGGTAGATGATTGGAACATGATTGACCTAATTGTAAATATGGTTAAGTCTTATAACCAAATCCATCCACATAGCCTGTGAGTAAGATCTTGAAGGCCTCCACAATCAATGCTTTATGAATTGCAGTATAACTAGTAGCATCTCTTTGAGGGTATTACTTGTAGTGGTGCTTAGAGAATATGAATAAACATATGAAAGGTTGAGACACCGTAAGAGATTGAAAGATTACGCAAATATTGATTTCAACCTTAACATGATTATATTGATGTTTTGACTTGAATCAATTTTGATACATGGGATGGTACATGTTAAGGCTCCTCATGAAGCCTTTTTCTTGTTAGTGGATAAGTAAGAATTTTTTTGTTTATATATAAAATTCTATTATCTTAAATTGTTATTGGAGACTTTTTTTATATATTTTAAACGCCTTTTTTTTCTCTCTTTAAATCATAGATAAGAGTAAGGAGACTTAAATAGTTTTTGTTTTCTTTTATTTTTGCCTTAAGATTGAGAGATTATATTTCCTTTCAAGAAAAGAAACTACATCTTATGACGACTAGTTGTGCCAAAATTTAAAATTTTCAAAGGGTGGTTTAAAAACAAGACTTTTCCATTGACTTATATTACATTCTCCAAGTAAAAAAAACATGTATTTTAATTGATTTAAATCACATTTTTTATAAACAAATGATTGACTAATCTTAAGGTTGAAGATTGAAACATAAGTTTCCTACATTTCCGTGAATGCGATTTTTTTAGGTAAGATGATTTGAGCTTAAAACTCAACTACATGCAACCAATCCAGAACCTTAACATATTTGTTTTCTAAGACAAAATTTTAATATGTAATTTGGCTGGCTAAGATAAGTATGTGTTTTCTGGAAACTTCTATACTTAGTCTTTGATCATCAATAATTTTCAACTATATCTGAGTTGTATAAAACAAAATCCATAATAATTAAAAAAAGAAACAGAAAAAAATAAGCATTACTTATAAAAATAATATTTTCTTTAGACATAAAAAATACTTGTATGAACGTGAGACAACAAAGGTCTTCCTTTATGTAAGTCTTTACTCTTCTTTTTCTATTGTTCAACGGATTTCATTTATTTTATTCTCTATTTAAATGAACATAGAAGAGTGAGATGGAACTGTCACTGTAACTACTTATCATCCTCTACTACACCAAGAATTGAAGCATCTTCTTCAGGGTATTTATGATAAGTCTCTTATTAATAGCATGCAACATGCTAGTCCCACTTCTAATATTGTGGAGATATGTCAGATGAGTTCTTACATTGATTCTCTAGAAAGTAATTAATTATCAAATATTTAGAGATATGTTAGTTTTATGCCTCTTAGATATATAACCAAATCACTAAAGTGCACCATATAGGCGTGGCTTACATTAATGCTACAATGCATAATGGAGATGCAATTTACGTTAGCAAATTTCTAATTTGAATAGGCGTACTTTAAGGATTTAAATTGATTTTTAAAAAAAAATTAAAGTATCATAATATGTATATTTCTATAAATAATATTTTATACTTATGAAACCCTCAAAATCACTTATTTATATTTTACAAAATTTTGATAATAATAAGAATATACAACTAATTACTTATATGAGACTATATATAATGCTAAAAACTATATATCATCGTACCATGAAAAAAGAAAAACATTGAAGTCATATTTAAAAATCATTAACAATTATTATAATTACTAATTTCCACAAGAAGTTTTGTATTGTAAACTTTTTTGTTTAACTTTGTTTTCGAATATAGCCCATGACGATTGAAAAGCATTAACAAATATTTTTTTTAACTTTTTAAATGTTGTTGATAAGTGTAGGCACCAAAACTAGAACTTGAATTTAAAGATAACTATTAAAATGAACCTTTTTATAAATACTTATTAGGAGTTGGATATATCTTAATTATATTATATTTTATCATACTTTTATACATAAGAATGATATCATTTTGTAATTTTATTTTATTCTCTCTTATTTGTTGGATGTTAAATATAATTAGTATTATATTGTACTTTTACTTATGGTAAAAAAATGAAAATATCATTCAATTTTTTTTTTATATATAAATAAGATATCTTAATGTTTAACCATACATGTTATTCATTAGAGTGTCAAATTGAAATATATTTCATCAAATGTTAAATGACTTTATTTAAGTTTACGACAACTTTTAATTAAAATAAAAAAAGCATTTAAATACTTATATCATGTTTTGATGATTCATCATAAAAAATAAGTCATATTATTTTTTTCAAAGTTCAAAATACTTGCCAATTAAAACAGTTAAAAGGGAAATGAAAGCCATTTCAACTTTTATATTTCATTTAAAAAGGTTAAAACTTACAAATTTTAATTTTTTATAAATCTTCATCTCTTCATCATAATTGTAGTTGTATCTTTATAGCAGTTCTCAATTATAGCTCTTTTGTATATCATATCAAAAACTTGCTTTTGGAATTGAAGAGTGTTAGTAATGGATTTGACATAAAATATTGTATACTGTGCTAAGTTTATGTGTAGGTATTTCTCGTTTTAATCAAGACTTTAAACAAAGTTGTTGCAAATTGATTCTATTGAGTTATTTTTTTAAAGAAAAATCATTATATTTTTTTAATTATAAGCGTTTTTTTTCATTCATTTCTTTTTAACATTTTGGTGAGGCTTGTCTAACACTTGAAGCTTCACAGGCCTAACATGGGTCAGGATGGAAGTTCTTTCGTTGTCAATCATAGTTCTAGGTAAGTTCTCAAGTATATATTTGTCATACACAATTTTAGCATTAATAGTCTTTATTTGATCTGCTGCTTTAAATGATTGAAATCATTATGAATTTAATTTGAAAATTACATTACAAAAATAAGCTTTCTTTTTTATTTATCCGCTTGTGTGTTTATGTTCAAATTTTGTAGATTTAAAGTGAATTAAGTATTACTATTCTGTTGAGCAACTTAATTATATGGAACTAAATATAATGAATACGATTTTTTTTCTTTTTTATTGAAAAGTTAAGTTAAAATCAGAATTTTATTTTTTATCCTAAAAATGAGTTTTATGACTTCTTTTGCAAGGAGATAATCTTTTGTCATGCATAAAGAATTCAAAGACATGTATTAGGATCAAACTTACCAATGCACCAAACAAGTCTATGAGTAATTAACAAAAGATAACTAATACTAATATAGGTGCATTACAGTTCTTATAAGATTTTTTAACTAATAATTGAAAAGAAAAATGATTTTGCTTCATCTAGTGAGATAATATAGAACATTTGATTAATTTTTATTTGTTTTGATTAAAAGAGAATTAGGTTAATTTGGAAGTGACTATCTTCACAGATTTGCATTTTTTGGCTTCTTTTTGTATACATGTATGTCTGTGAGGGATTTATATTGAAGTATATAACAAGTTGGCCATAAGGTTAATTAGTCGTGACATTTTTATGTCGGTGATTGAACTTTTGAGCGAGTTTTTTATATTCATATTATTTTAAAAATTGAGTGTATAAGCAACCATGTCAAAACTTCATCAGTTTCACATGTACTGTTAATTACAAAATTATTTTTTAAATGACATGTCATAACAGTATTTAATAGATCCAGTAATCAATATTGAGGCATAATCCTAAACTTTTATATTTTAAGAGAGTTTGAGATCATCTGTTAACTCAATTAAACGAACAACTGGATTCATACATGTTTAAGAGAGTTGTATTTTAATCAAAAAATCATCAAACAAGTTTTTAATTAGTCATACCTTATTTTAGTCCAATAATACGAGATCTTTTATTATGTTTTCTATTATACTTGTTGTCCTCTATGTTCATTTATTTAATTATATCAATTTTAATAGCATTTATAACTTAAATGATTCGCCTTCAATAATAATAGTTAAACATATAAAGATAATGCATTAGAGCAAAAGAAAAGACAAAAGAATGATAAACTGAACAAATGAGTTTTAAATAAATCCAACAAAATGATCATAATTCTTTAAACTTAATTAACAAAAAAATTACTTACTTGAAATTAAGTATGATAGATAATTAAATACATAAATTAATAATGTAATTAGTTATAAATTATATAAAAGATGAAGAAAAATAAAAAAATTTCAAGATATTAAAGTTGAAGATGAGAATGAGAGAATGCCAAATAATAGATAATGAAAGTAAATATGTTTTTTATATTCCATGAATCACATAATTTACTATAATTTTATGGTGCACTTAATTATATAATCTTATTATTACAATTAAAATATATAAATTAGGTATGCAAAGCACTACAAGAAAAAATGGTTTAAATGTCGTAAATAATATTTAATGATGTTTTTTAAATGTCACCTTAAATGTCGTTAAGTGTATTATTGTGAAAAGTTCGACGCTTTTAATTATGTTTTCACAATATCATAAAAATCTATTGTTTACGGTGTTTTAGAAATGTTGTAAAAAAATAATCTTTTACTGCATTTTAAAAATGTCGTAAAAAGATGATTTTTTACGGGGTTTTATAACTGCCGGAAAAGATAACTTTTTATGACGTTTTTAAAATGTCGTAAAAGATTATCTTTTTATGACATTTCTAAACTGCCGTATTAATTTTTTTTCACAAAATTTTTAAATTTCTCCAACCTTCTTAAAGATGTAGAGAACTTATTGACCTTGATATACCCATGTTTTTTGGTCTAAAGATATTCACATTCAAGTATAGAACGAATCAATAAAAATACAACTAATTACATATAGTCATCAAATTGCTCCAACATAACTTGAGGAGAAGTAAACAAATTGTTAAAACATATGTAAGTTCTATTGCAATTATGTTTCAAAATTACAAATAGACATGAAAAAAGTTATTAATTTCAAGACATTTATATTTCAATAACATTAAAAAGACAAAAATTAACACTTTGCTTAGATTAAAATATAAAGGAACCATAACACAATTAAGACAACAATGTAGGTAATTGCTTATCTAAAGCTTAATATTTTTTTTTGTTTTGTCACTATATTCCATTTATCAAATTTTGTTATAAAAAATGACAAAACAATCTGTTATACATTCCATAACTTTTTTCTGTAAGTTCTTTCAGTTCAAGATAAATACATTAAGCAAATGAATTAACAAAAAATGATTGTACTTGATCAGCAGTCACCAAATAAATGAAAATAATAAATTAATTAGTAGCATGAAGCGCACACATACATAGATAAGAAGAGATTTATTAGAATGTTTTACTATAGTAAATTTTTTCCTGACCTGCTTTGGCTATATACAAATATATGAACATTGTAACCATTAAGAACTAACTTAATCAAGGGTTGTGTATCTGAAAAAACCTCATATGTAATGGAATAGAATAAAAAAAGTTTAAGTGAATATCATTAAGTAATAGAAAATATAAGAAAAACATATACTGACATGTGGTGTATTAGGGTAGCAAATGTCCAAAAAAG
>JAOXJP010042604.1:0-16335 GCA_025762735.1 Platanus orientalis
GGCTTAAAACATGAAGGAGTTGTATTTGTACATGTATGCACATCTTTTCACTCCATGTTTTGTTGAATTGTTTGATTGTTATGCACATGGTAATTGTTAACATGTACCCATCTCCCTATCTATATGCTGCCCAAGGATTAGGACATTTTATTTTATCATAGATATGTTTTTTCTGATAAATATTGAGTGGCTGACAGAAAGTGATTGGTGCTTGTAATGCAGGTGAGTGATAAAATGGATAAGAACAAGCTAATTATGCTCATTAAGATCCTCAATCCTCCGAATAAGCTTGGGAGAATAACAATGATGACAACAATAGAAGCTGAGAACATGAGAGTGAAGTATGCCGTCTATAGATAGGAGTTATTGATGACTACCCTGAGAACATGGTAATTGTAGACATTATCCGCTTTGATTTTGCAAGGGAGCTGTTGATTCCATAGAAATTGTTTAGCAAATTGTAGACAAAGAACTGTGCTTCCATAAGCGTCCTTACATGGTATTTTTTCCCCAAGGGAGCCATCCAAGAGGAGTGCATCTAGAGATGACACTGCATTGAAGGGTCACCTGCTGTAACTTTCAACACCCTAAGCGCATGCTACCACACCCACTGTGACCCAAGGCTCAATGCCTCAGTCTCTGCAGTGTGCTTTCATCACTGTAGAATGGATTAAAAGGAGGAAGATCAGATTGTGACACTCCCTACCCTCCTTAGGGCTATAAAAGAATTAATGATTGATTATATTTCCTTTTTGTAATAACCAACTCTTGTATTTTTTTACATGAATGAATGAATGAATCATTTGGTTTCTTGGCTTTCTTGAATACATGAAGTGGTAAAATATTGCTTTGTTTATTAGGTGCTAGTATAGGGGAGGTAAATATATATATATAAAAAACTATTCAGATCAATTTTTGGATTGAGTATTCATGTCAACCTAATACGAGCTATTCAGATTGTCTCTAATATATTTATATTAGCAATTTTTGTTATCGCTAATTTATTTATATAAATGTAATAGCAACAACTTTTTTTTGTCACTAAAAATTGTTGTTGTTGATATATTGTTATCCGCAACGACTAGTATCGTTGTTAATATATTATTATCTGCAATGACTATTGTCGTTGCTGATATATTCTTATTTGCAATGACAATAGTCGTTGTTGATATGGAGATTATTAGTGATGACACTATTATTGTTGCTAATATATAATTATCCACAACAACTATTGTTGTTGCTGATATTCTTATTTGTGACGACAATAGTTGTTGATGATATGGAGATTATTAGCGATGACTTGTTTGTCTTTACAGATAGGGTTCATATTATCAGTTATTGTCTTTTTATTCGCGATAAACTTAAGTGTTATTAGTGATGACTTTAGTCGTTGCTGTTAATTAACTGCGGCAACGATATTTTAGTTGTCGCTATGGAGCATTCGCAACGAGGTAAATGCAACAATTTGGTGACAATAAAATATCGTCATTATTTATTATTAGCGATGACTATTTAAACATTA
This sequence comes from Platanus orientalis, assembly GCA_025762735.1. NCBI lineage: Eukaryota > Viridiplantae > Streptophyta > Magnoliopsida > Proteales > Platanaceae > Platanus > Platanus orientalis. The sequence continues at coordinate 1,523 of JAOXJP010042604.1, forward strand.
GCGATGACTTTTGTCATTGTTGTTGACCTATTTTCTTGTAGTGGTGTTTGCAATTTTCTGGACTTATACAAGAGGGATGGTAAAGTTATTAATTACAGAGGAATTAAGATGGTAGAAATGGACTCTTCTAGACTCATGGATGAGACGTTGTGTAGAGAAATCACTTGCATTAAGGATTATGGATTCTAATAATCCATACTCTCAAGTGTTGAAGGGGATTTATGTGTAGCAAATGTTTTAACAAGTGAATGAACTTAGGTACTTTTTTTAATGATGTGACATTTTTTGTGAATTGAAAGAGAGTTAATGATGTGTGAACTGTTGGATTTATGATGTTCAGAATGAGGGTTAACTATAGAATGTTGGTCTTATGATGGGGTTGTTGTTGGTAAATGTTTATGATGGGTAGAATGATGGTTCATAAGTTTTCTTTCCTTAGTTTAATGAGGATTAACAATAATGGGCCAAAGACCATCAATTGTTCTTGGACTAATATTATGGTTTTATGATGGGAATTTGTATGAAACCAAATCTTTGCATTCATCACCAGTGTGTCAATATTGAGATTCTAAAAAATTTATCAAAAAATTATTGAGTATCTAAAATGTATACTCATATTTTTTATTTGAGTTTTTTTTTTATGTAAACATCAAATCAATTTCTATGAAATCACATCATATTATGAATATGGCTATAGTGATTCTCAAACATTTACTTAGATCACAGTATCCATCATTAAATGAGCTCCTATGAAACTAGGGTTATGAACGGATTGAATACATAATGAATATAGACATATCCATATTTGAATCTGTTTACATAATAAGATATCAGAGACAAATATGGATATAGAGGATATTTAAAAATGCTATCATATTTGTATTGATTTATTTAATTAAATGGATATTAGATATTAGTCGAGATACACTTTCCATTAAACATATGGTTTTGAGCGGTGATGCAAGTATTTTGAGGTTATAAACATACAGTAAGAAAGAGAAGTGAAGAGGAATGGGGTTGTTATATAGTAACTATTAGCACTAAATTTTGGTGCAACTCCCAAAAACTATATGGAATAGCTAGAAGGATATGAAGTTAAAGGAAATGAGAACTTTGCTTGTAAGCTAAAGAAAAGCTTAAATGAGTTTTAAGCAAGCCCCAAGATAGTGGTAGAAGAAATTTTATTCATATAGATGGACCATGGGTGCTAGAAAACAACACCAGACCATAGTGTATTTACTAAATATTTTTCTTGATGGTGACTTTATTATCTTATTGCTTTATATTGATAACATGTTAATTATTGGACAAGACACTAGAAAAATTGACAAGTTGAAAAAAGAACTAAAAAATATTTTTCAATAAAAGGGTTGGGTTCAACAAAATAGATTTTCGATATGAATAATTCTCATGGTAGGAAAACAAGAAAGCTATGATTATCATAATAAAGGTACATTGAAAAATGTACCACAACAACAACCATGTCAACAACAACAATAGGGTCAGCTGTATCCACAGTAGCAACCACGCACATAAGCAGTTGCCTTGTCGTCAGGGGAAACTTCAGCAACAACCAATGGGAAATGCTGAGGGTAGGCCTATGAATGAAGACTGAGTTTACGCAGTGGTTGGAGCATACATGGGACCATATGGTGTGGAAAACGGTAATCTCAAATGCTAGTATTTAGCATAAAGTACTTTTTTTGTTTTAAATTTTGCACTATTACATAGAGATACATTACATGTATTCACTACCCAATTTGGGGTAGACATGATATTTTTATATCAATTTTGGATGGTCACTCCACTTGGGGAGTGGTATTGAGAGGAAGTTAATATACAACTTTTTACTACTTTAAATAGTATATTATGAAACATTAAGGGATGATATGAATTGACTCCAAGTATTTATTTTTGAGATGTGAGGGTGCATTGACGAACCTTAAGGAGGGGTTGTCCCTTATGCAAACAATTATTATGGGAGGAGTTATCCCACATATATTCATTGGGAAAAGTTATCCAGTATGCATTCACCATGGAAGGAGTTATCCTATATATGTATCTCGAGAGGAGTTATCCCACATGCACTACATTCATTCAGGAGGAGTTATCCCATATGTGTGTATTCAAGAGGAGTTATCCTATATGCATTGCATTCATTTAGTGGGAGGAGCTATCCCACATTCATCCATTTTAGGAGGAGTTATCCCACATGCATGCATTAGGAGGAGCTATTCCACATGCATTCATTCGGGAGGAGTTATCCCTCATGCACTCATTGGGAGGAGTTATCCTACATACATGTATTCTAGAGGAGTTATCCTACATGTATTCATATTGTTAGGAGTTATACCACATGCATCCATTGGGAGGAGTTATCCTACATTCATTCATTTAGGAGGAGTTGTCTTACATTCATTCATCTAGGAAAGAGTTATCCCACATCTATTTGTTTCTGGGGAGAATGATACCGCATGTTTTCCTTTATAGAAAGTAATTTGTAGTTTAGGTCAACTTGAGTTGACAATTTAAGGACTTAGAAACATTTGATAAATTACCTAGTGTAGATACTAGATAACCAAAAATGAACACAAGAAACATATTAGATTCCCATTACAGACCTTAGGGGAACAAAAGAAGTATGTTGAGTATCAATGGAATGGTGTAAATGGAGAAGATAGTGTAACACCTTGCATCCACTTTGGGTAATTTTAGAAATATAAACTTGACACCATATCTCTATTAATGAAACCCATGTAAATGTAAGAAATATGACTAATTTTAGTTCTTTTGGGACCTAAATATGTCTTGGAAATTATTGCGGGACAAACACACTAGGGTAATGTGAGCGAGGAGATATGGCCTAGATTACTAAGTTTAATGATAAGATATAAGAGAGGTTCTTACTCGTCAATAGTGTGCATATTAAGTTCAGTTTTTTAGGGCTTAATATGAAGAAATTTCAATCATTAAAGAAAGAAAAGAAACTACCAAATTTCATACAAGAGAATGTATTGGCAATGCTAAAGACAATTCTATACTAACATGATCGTTTAGTACTTTTTAAGAGTAATTTTTCTACGAGGGTTTTAGAGAGATGGTTTGCATGATATTTTAAAGGAATATAAGATGTTAAATTCAAGGTAAGGAGAATGAAAAATGGCCACGACATCAAGTCAAAACAGTCGCATTGAGGTAGGCTAAATGATTATAGTTATAGAATATTCTAGGTTTAACAAGTGTTATTGTTGGCTATAAAAATGCTAATAACAATTAGCTAAAATGTGGTCCAATACCATGAGACATAAAAGAAGTGTAAAGTCATGATGTATTTTGTCAATTTCATTCTAATCTAGGTGATAGACTATTTATTTTATGTATAATAAGTGAGCCTATGAGTGTCTAGTATGGAGACCATTACCATGACAAGGAAGATGTTCAAGTGCTACAAACCAAGGCATATCAAGCAAAGAACCCAAAAGTAAAAAGAGAAGTGCCAAGGAAGAGTCAAGTCACCATCTCTGAGCCCAAAATGTTAATATAGTATAAAACTAAATGAGAGTTGTGTGGCTACTCTAAGAGGTCCTCCAAAGACCAAGGTTTCATCCTAAAGACCAATAAATAACCCTACGTGCAATTGCTAAAAAAACCCAAGTGAAAAATGAGCCGAGAAGTAAACATAGAAATTTGAACTCTAACGACTAATTTTTTGACCATTGGAGGCCATGGGGAGCCTTGGTTTGAAATTAAAAAAAGGGGATTGGTCCCAAATGATGCAATAACACCTCTTAAACATATTATAAACATTATTGGGCATTCCTACTTTATAAAATCATTTAAAAACCTCCACATGAGGTGTTCTTGAGCAAAATAGGTAAATCTACCTAAAAAGATGAAAGAACAAAGTCTTGAAGAGTTAAGGGTTGGTAAATTTATCTACCAAGACTTGAAGAGCCCTTGGAACATTCAAGAATCATTGGAGAGTAAGAGCCCAACTTGAGAAATCTCATAGAGAGCTCTTTACACCTGGTGTGAAGACTTGGTCTACCATCCCACATTTCACTTAAAGGGGAAAACTGTAATTTTCTTTCTTATAAGGGTAAAATGGTTATTTCACATGCCTTAAATAGACCAGAGAGTGGTTTAGGAAACCTTGGGACCAAGTTAGAAGTGTATGACCCAAGATCAATCTAGAACATGTGGGATATTGTTTTAGGTGAATTTTAAACCTTATTAGACATCATTTAGGTCATATAGATTCATTAAAACACAAAGAGGAAGAGTTAGAGAGAATATAGAGATTTGGAAGAAAGGAGAGGACGATCTTCTTCTCTAAGCTTGGTTAAGTTGCGAGAGCCTAGATCTAGCCTAAAATGGTTGTTCTTTTTCATTTTTTACATTAGTTTATGTATTCTAATCATGATATACCTTGTTTACTTATATAAGAAGAAATATTAGACAAAAGGCAAGGGAGCTTTGAAAGAGTTTTATCTTCAAGACAAGGAAAATTATCTTTAGGTGAGTGAGTATATTGTTTATGCGCACTTTTCCTTTCCTAGGATCTTAGATTTATGCAAAATGATTTTGGATGTGCTGGATTTACATTTATTCCTTATGAGCATGATTACTTCCTTATGTAGAACCTTGATTTTATGGATTAAGTGAGTAGATATACCTTTTGTGCTCATTTTCCCTTCTTTTGTTCTTAGAGTGGTTGTGTATGAGTTTTATCTTTATGGATTCATCTTTATTCTCCTTGTGAATGATAGTTCATGGCATTGGATCATAGTTTATTTGATGTGAGCATGATAGATAGTAATTTTTCCATTGTTTATTGGGTTTCTGGGTATTAGAGCTTGTTGGATGGGTTGATTGATCTCTAATCTATTTGGAAAGGTTTAGGAGCCTGATTGGCTTGAGATGTGTGATTTGGAGCATCCCTTTGAATTTTCTATGAATTCCTAAATTTTTGTACTCTACATGTTTGATAAAATGTCACATGGTTATTTCTTTAGATGTTACATGTTTTATGGATGCCCTTAGATTTGTTGCATGAGCCTATTACTTTTTTTTGGTGGATTCTTTCCATTTTAAGATAGTCTATATTGGTTTGTTTAAATTTTATTGATTTTCATGTTAGGATCTTAGAATCCCCATGTTTACACTTAATATTTGCATCTTTTTGATATATTTTGGTTATTAAAATATGTAAATTCATCCATGTTTACTATAGAAGATTTGTAAAATGTTTGTTATGGATCTCTACAATTGTTTTGAAGTATTTGGATTATTATGCTTCATTTCTAATTGTATTGGTGCAAAAAATGTTTACGATTCCATAGTCTCCTATATGTTATCTAGATGGGTTAAGCATATGATATTACATTTCTAGATTTGTCTTTGAAATATGATGTAGATATAAGAGAGTATTGTATACATTCTGAATGGGCATAGGATTGGTCAAAATTACATGAATATGTGTTTGGGAGTTTTTGTTTGGACTTATGGGATATGTGATGAGCCATTTTGAAGAAATTTTCCTTGAAGCCACTAGGGTGATTGTATTACACATGGTTTCATGTGGTGAATCTAGATTCATCTATTACAAAGAAGGTAGATATCTTGGGAGGGGATGTCCTACATAGGTTAGAAGAAAGTGTGTGCTCGGCTATTGTTAGGAGATGAGAACACAAAGGAAGGAGTTATTCTACTTAGAAACAACAAAAAATAGTTATTCCTTTTTGTATGTATATGTTGGGGAGAGGTTATCCCATGTTACATTCAAGTGGGAGGAGCTATCCTACTTGCGAATATGTGTTGGGAGGTTCTTTCCTACTTATAGATATGTGAAATGAAATATTGTATCACACTAGAGGATTTGGTTTGGGAGCTATTGTCCTGAATGTATGGATAGTTGGGATGTGTTTTTCTATCCGTGTGAGAATTGTGTTCATTTACATTTATATTTATTTTATCAGAACCCCATTTGGGTTATTTGGTTTGGATTCAGACTTGGATTTCTTGGAAACCTTTATGGGTTCATTGGTGTGTGATGATAGATTAGTATACGGATCATTGTGGGTTTTGGCACTTGGCATATAGCATGCTTTTTTATTCGACATGCAGCTATTTATCTATGTAATACATGATAGTTAGCACATGGGATATGACATTTAACCTTAGTACATGCATGATGTGGGTCTGACTTGGTTTGGTTTCACACTTAGTTATTTCAGAGCGTGCATATACTTGATTCTAGTAGAGGTACATGCATATTATTGCTGATGCATGCATTTATGTATTCTGATTCTCTCCTTTATTTTTGATCGCTCTGTCTACTTTATACCTATTTGCTTTCCTTTTATATTGTATAAACTACATGCTCTCCCACTAAGCCCCCCAAGCTTACCCCAATTGGAACCACCCACAGACAGAGTCTTGGAGGATAGGTACTGATAGAGGTTACTCAGGATGTAGCTAAGAGTGAGGAGTTAGGTGATGATGCCCATTTACTTTATGTTTCAGTTTTTGTTTACTTTTGATGGGAGATGTATATTTTAGTACTTTGGTTATGCCTATGGGGAAATGGTTTTTATATATAGTTATGAACATGTTTAGGCCCTTTTACTTTTGAATGGTTATGAGATATTTTTAGACATGATGATTATATATATTTTTGTTGCATTTGATTTAGATATTAATGTTTATATTCTGCTGCGCATGTTATGGTTAAGACTTTAAGGAAAAGATAAAGTGTAAAAAATATGTAGGGAATGAAATATGGATTTGGTTAATAGTGACCTGAATTCATACCTATATTAGGTTATGGAATTTAGGGTCATTATAGTTGGGATCAGAGCCTAGGTTTATAGATTCTGAAGACAATTTAAACTATTTTAGAGTAAATGATTGAGTTTTAGATAAGTTAGCAGAAATGTTTGAGGATTGATTGATTATCTACATTGATGTCTATGATTAGAGGATTTCTATATCTTAGAGTTAAGATGAGGATCATCGGATGTTAGTACTGGGACTATGATTTGTCTTGTGTCTAGGTAAAGGATGTTGCCAAGGAGAGGCACTCGATTAAATTCTTCCACCACTACCCAGGTAGATGGTGATGTCTTGATTAGAGTTCTAGATGCCAATGTGGTTAAAGAGTACATCACTCACGAGATGAAGCCCCAAGAGAGAACCATTAGAGATGGCAGCGATGCTTATGAGCGATTTCATTGGATGAGACCACCAGAGTTCAGGGAGACCTTTGATCCCATGTAACGAACAACACTTTATTGAAAGGGTAAAAATGTAATTTTACTCCTATAAAGGTAAAATTATCATTTTACATGTTTATACATACCATAAAGTGATTTAGGAACCCATTGGACCAAATTAGAAGTATAAGACCCAAGTTGGGCCTCGAACCTATCAAGTTCAAAAGTTATCCTAGTTTTGTAATTGGGGTATATTCGAGGGCCAATTGACACAAATAATGAGAGAATTAGAGGTCATGTCATACTTTTATGAAAAGATCTAGGAGTCTAATTTCCATAAAAATAAATGGTGTACAATTACAAGTTTCTTAAAAGAAGTTATGCCAATTCTTCCATGAGGTGTCTATGCTGACAGGCCTACATATTTGGAAAAAATTCTTAGACCCACTGACACCAATCCTGAGTGAACTATGATATGAACCATACCCTGTTAGAAATTTCTTTAAGCATAGTTTCCAATCCAATAGATGACGATCGATTTTGAGTTTTCTAGGGAAAGTTATGAACGTTTTAGTGAGAGGGGGTAAAGTTGAGAAAAATTTGTTTGGATCGATCCAAGATCTCTCGGGTATCAGAAAAGTGTATAAATTGTGTTGGATCAATCTAAGATCGATCAAAATGATCTAGAGTGCGATTTTCTTAAGCAAAAATTTATTTTTCTACATCTTGGGGAGTGTAAAACCTCTCCCAACTTGATCCAAAACCTTATAAATATGGTAAAGAAACCCTAACGACCTCATTTATATCAAAAGTGAAAGAGTTAGATAGGATTAAAGGATTTGGGAGCTAAGCGTGAGAGTTTTTCTGAATTTGGGTAAGTTTCACTCTCAACTCTATAAATCTTTAAGGTTAGTTCATTTTCTTCATAGATCTTCATGTTTAATCTAATTTACACTAGTTCTACATCATTTTATAGAGAATAGAGGAAATAGGAAGGAGGTTCTTCTCCAAGATCTTCTTGATAAATGGGAAAAGAAGCTTGAGTAAGTAGTTATATAAAACATACTCCATTTTTGTTTATTTTAGGTTCTTAGAAGTTTTATAATGATAAAATCTTGATTCTATGCATGTTTTCTCATATGTTTGTGAAGCCTTTTTCTAGAACCTTAGAAACCCCAACTCTTATGGTGATTTGTGATGAGGTTTTGTCATATTATGTTAGGATCTTAGAAATTTTTAATTTAATTTGCAGAGAAAAATGATTTTATATTATATATATATATATATATATATATATATATATGTATGTATGTATGTATTTCTTTAGGATATTATATTCATGAGTTTTGAAAATATGTAAGTTAAGGATTTATGAATCTATAGCCTCTATGATAGTTATTAATGCATTAAAAGGTTGATTTTTCATGAAAAACATGAATACTTGAATTAAAGTTGCATATCTCTTAATATATTATTGTATGAATGAAAAAATTGTTTTGATTACATATGTAGAAATTGATTATGATTCATGTTGACTCTTACTAGATTGGAAATAGTTAATGACAACATATAAATTGCTTAGGAATTGTTAGGGAATGATCCAAATGAGTTATGAGTTCGGATTATGAATGATTTGAAAGCATGTGTAATATGATTATTGTTGAAAATCTCACTTGTGCTAAGTATATTGATTACATAGTGTTTGGAAGCACAATACCATACAAAATTCCATAAATTCTTATTGGGTAAATTAGAGATTGATTTATTGATGTTGTATATGTGTTTAATCATATTAGCAAATGTATGATATGAAGCGGGATGCCTTTTAGATGATGTTAATGAATGCTTCTAGTGATGGATTGTCTCCCTATAATTATCCTAGTGAATATATTATGAGATAATACATGGTTCTTGTGTTAGATTAAATAACACACCACATAATGACAATATAAGGTATAATGGCTAATGATCGATGAAAAATGAGAATAAAAGATCAAGAAGAGTGAAAGAAGGTAAGTAAAAGGATAAAGATAAGTGTCAAGATGATGTAAATTTTCTCTATTAGGAGTTAAATAATGGTTAGTGATAAGTAATAAGTAAATGGTGATTAAGACATAAAGAACAAATGTATGTGATGTCCCTTGCTATTGGGGCTATAATTCAATTTGCTGATGGCCCTTGTTATTGGGGTTAGAATTCAATGTGCTGATGTCCCTTACTATTGAGGTTATAATTCAATATGTCGATAACCCTTGCTATTGGGGTTAGAATGTAATGTGCCGATGTCCCTTGCTATTGGGATTATAATTCAATATACCGATGACCCTTGCTATTGAAGTTAGAATTTCAATATGCTGATGTCCCTTGCTATTGAGGTTATAATTTAATATGCCGATGATCCTTGTTATTGGGGTTAAAATTCAATGTACCAAAGTATAAACAAATGAACCCAAGTATAAGTAAGTGGAAGAAAATGTAAGCAAGTGAAATAAAAATATAAGTAAGTGTAAGATAATGACAAACAAGTGTAAGAAAGTGAATAAATATAAAGTAAGTAAAAGAAAATTATAAGGTAAGTGAATGAAAAGTGTAAGCAAGTGTAAAAAAGTTATACTAAGAGTAAGTAAGTATGAGTAAGTGTACGGGACCTTAAATGCCTCACTATTAAAAATGAAACTATGTTAAGAAAGAAAGAAAAGTTCATAAGACACATAAAAGGAGTGAAACCATTATAAGAAAAAAAGAAAAGTTTATAAGAAAGAACGAATGTTAAGGATATAAGACAAACATATAAGTTTTATAAACAAAGTAAAGTTATAAGTCATGTAAAAAAATAAAAAAGTATCGAGGCAAGAAAATGGAAACATTTAAGTTTCATACGTAAGAATAGGTTCATAAGTAATGTAAGAAAGAAAGTTTCATGAAAAGTAAAGAAAGTGAATAAGCTACTAATGAAAATACAAGTCCTTAATATAAGTAAGTAAAGAAAGTGTTAAGGAACTAGTGAAAGCCCATAATCTTTAAAGAATATGAGTTCCTTAACTATGTAAGAAAAATGAGGATGAATGATGATATTCTTATTGGGATACAAGTTAATGTTATGAAATACAATGATAAGTATTAAATAACCAATGAAAAGTGATAAGTAAATATTGAGACAAGAACAATGGAAGCTAATGAGTGATAAATGAAGACGTAATGAATGAAAGTAATCTATGATAAATGATAAGTAAAAAAGTGAATTATAAGTACTAAGTTAATAATAGACTTGTTGAATATGAAAACAAAATTTCATGTCTTATCATGCAAATGTGCTGTTATAATTGCTAATTGCTTGAGAATGATGCATGCCTATCTTGAAATGATTTGTATATGCATATTCCTATGTGAAAAGTATAGTCTATGTATGAGAAATGAAGAAGTGCTCATTGAGATGTATACTAGATATCTTTACTATGGATGGACTATAAAATATTTATCATGTGATGGTGAACACATATTGTCATGTATATTGTCAATGGTAGATATAAAAAGAATGTCATTTGTAGATAGAATCATGCCTATTGCCAATGTAGCTATGAGAAAAATGCCATGTGTATGTAGAATCATGCATCTTTTCATATGTGGATGTCAGAAGGATGCCATGAATAAAAAGAAGTACGAAAATTGTAATGCCTAGTTCCTACATGAAGAATCATGATGATGAATGTTTAGATCTTGTGATGTCTAGTAAATGATGTATGTACACTAGCACATGCTTACATGCTTAGAATTGGTTTATATTATATATAGAGATATATTTAGTTTTTGTAGTAGGTTTTGTGTACCTATTTACGAGCCGTGAATCTCACCCATCTATACTTATTTTCTAGGTGATGTTTAGTCTAGGTACATCATTTGGAGTGCCTAGAGGTTGGAAGAGAGGCATGCGATAGATGCTTCATCTTTCATTAGATCTTTAGACTCTTACTTTTGTACTAGACTTCATTATGGGATGTATTAAGTTTGAAGTTTGACTTTTGAGATTTATGGTTTTAGAGTTGAGTAATGATGATGGAAAACTAGTGACACAATAAATTATATGTTTTGTTATGGTTTATTTCTACTGCACCTTTAAGTTTATGATGTTAGTGATAATTGATTTTTATTCCGCTACATATGATGAGTTTAAGGTTAAGTTTTTAAGTGATCCTACAGATTAAGATGAAAGTGAAAAATTTATAATGAATGTTTATGGACCCAATTTAGTAGCAGCCCGGTTTCATGCCTAAACAAGGTTATGAAAATTAGGGTCATTACAATTCTTGTCGGAGACACCAAAAGTAGACTTAGCACTCACCAGAAATACCCAGTGTAGAGCTTTCCTATGCAAGTAGTAGGTTTTGAATTTTAACTTTAATTGTAAATGAACTTCAATCTAAATAAAATTTAGTAGCTCTATAATGAGCTTTGAGAGTATAAGTAGGCCTGAGTGCCGAACCACTATAAAAACATTGCACTGTGTGTGATATTGTATCTTCTCTTTTTCTATATTGGCATGCATAGTATTCATTACATGTTCTTTCATTATTACAATTAACTACATCTTGCTAAAGAACATCCTTACATCTTGCCATCTCATAGCACTTGTAACTAGAAAAAGTTAATTTATTAAGTGCATTAATTTTCAAGTTATAATTGAACACCATTTGATTGAAAATTAAATTAGGAATAATCAAAATTTTTTTTATAAATCCTATTCACTCACTCTCGGATAAAAAATTGGACTTTCAAATACAATATGCCGATGACCCTTGCTGATAGGGAATAATACAATATGTCGATGACCCTTGCTATTAGGGAAAAATATAATATGTTGATGGCCTTAGCCATTGGAGAATACAATGTTTCAAAGTGTAAATTACTTTAAAGGCCCCACCATTGGGGAAATGAAATTGTGTTAAGATGGAATGAAAACTTCATAAGAAGGAAAAACGTTAAGAAAAGAAATGGAAGCTCATATGCTTCAAAAGTAAAAAAATGTTTAGAAAAAGAAATGGAAGCTCGTATATTTCAAAAGTAAAGATGAATTTATAATTTATGTAAAGAAAAAAAATGTCAAGAAAAGAAATTGTAGCTCATATGTTTTAAAAGTAAAAAGAAGTTCATAAGCTATATAAAAAAAATGTCAAGACAAGAAATAAAAATACATCAGCTACTAAAGAAAAAACAAGTTCATAAGCTAAATAAAAAAAAATAGAATGTTAAGAGAAGAGTTGAAAACACATAATTTTTAGGAGAAGTGAAAAGCCCTATGTTGTGTAAGAAAAAAAATAAGTATTTATAAATGCCCTTGGTATTGAAGAATAATACAATGTGCTATAAGGCCCACCATTGGGTATATGATATGATAACAAGTAATTGATGCAAATGTAAACGTGAAGATTGAAAGGTGATGAATAAATCTTGATAAATGTTAAGTGAGTACGTGATAAGTAAACTTTGAGGAGATGATAAATAATTATTGAAAGAATGATAAGATAACATTGATAAGTGATAAGTGATGAGTGATATTTAACAAATGAATAAATAAACCATGATGGTTGTCATGTAAAGAAAGAAGGTGGTAAACCTTGACAAGTGAAAAGAAAAGAAATGAGAAGCACAAGTGACTTGAATGTATGAATAATGAATCAAACTAAAAAATAAAAAATAAATGAAAATTGGTAAGTAGACAAGATAAATTGGAAATGTAAGAAAAAAAGAGCAATGTAAGGTAAGTGTTAAGATACTTATTGATTAAGAAAATTATGATGCTTATAATAGAAACAAGGGTGACACAATATTTTTTGAATGTAAAAATTGAATATTATATGCTCTATCATACACATGTATTATTAAAATATTAGTTATAAAAGGATTGCACATGTCTACCATGAGATAAAAAATGCATGTATAATCATGATGAATAATGTGTAAGTTATGCATGAAAAAAAATAGTGAATGCTTATTGTGCAATGAACTAAACATCTTTGCCATAAAATGGAGTATTGGATGATTATCATGCAATGATTTATGTTTCTTGCCATACAAATAATAGTGAATATTTGATTGGAAATAGACAATATGGACTATGTCATGAAAGGAATGATTGATGCTTGATATGAGTAGAATGATGCATATTGCCACGTAGTAGAGTTCACATAATGAACCATGAGAGTAAGATGTTTAGTCTTGTAATGCTTAGTAGATGATGAATGTAAACTTGTATATCTCTAGATGCTAAAATCTGCCTTATGTTCTATATGAGAATTTCATATGTGTACATTTTAAGTATTTTGTATTGAAAAGCTCATGCTTAGACCGTCTACTCTAGTTGTAGGTTTTGCATACCTATTTACAAGTCATGAAACTCACGCTTCTATAACATATTTCAGGGAAGTCATAGTGTACATGTGCATTCCATTAGAACACTTCGAATCTTTTAGGAAGTATACGAGTGGATGTAGTTCCTTATCTTTGTTTCAACATTTCTATAGATTTTGTACTTTTATGTCTGATTTTATTGTCAGATTGTATTAAGTTTTGACATTTAGTCTTTATAACTTGTAAGTTTTATATACTAGAAGTTGGTTTAGAGATTTTATTTCCTATATTAGATGATGAGAGACTAGTGACATGGATATCTAGAATGTTCATATGTTTAAGTTTTTATTCTACTGCATAAGTGAATGGTTCATTTTCTGTTGCACATTGAGAATAAAATGTTTAGTTTGTTGTTAATTATTCTGCTGCATAGTTGTAAATATCATAGAGATATGGATTTGTGAATTGCTTAATGATATATAGAAAAAAAATAAACAAAAATTATAGTGAAAAAAATCAAAGATCTATGAATAACGATCTAAGTTTGGGCTTAAACAAGGCATTGAATTTGGAGTCGTTATACTTCATTGAGCATGGGTTTCATAGAAATCCACATGAACACACTTTATATGTTAAGTCCAATTCACAAGGTGATTTGCTTATGATGTGTTTATATGTGGATGACTTGATTTTTATTGATAATTATCAGAAGATGGTTGATGAATTCTAGAAGGTTATGATTGGACTATTTGAGATTACAAATTTGAGGCTTATGTTTTATTTTCTTAGAATTAAGGTGGTCTAACAAAATAATGATATTTTATTTCATAGCAGAAATAAGCCAAGTATATTTTGAAACGATTCAAGATGAAATCATGTAAGCTAATATGGACACAAGTTCAAGGGAAATTAAAATTGGTTAAAGATGAAAGAGGTGATCATGTGAATCCCACACATTTTAAAATGTTAGTTGGTAGTCTTAAATACTTGACTTCCACTAGACCAGTTATTGTTTATGGAGTTAGGATTATAAGCAGGTTTATGAAATTTTCATACCAATCACACTTGCAAGCAATAAAGAGAATTTTGCAGTACATTAAAAGTGTGTTGGATGTTAGTATTTATTATTCTCCTACAAATAAGTTTGGACTTGTCAGGTACATAGATAGTGATTGGGCTAGTGATTTTGAGAACACAAAGAACACTTCAGGAGATGCATTCTATATGGACTCAAGATTGTTTTCTTGGTCATCA
>JAOXJP010042615.1:0-16334 GCA_025762735.1 Platanus orientalis
CCCCCCCCCCCCCCCCCCCCCCCCCCCACCCTGGCAAAAAGTTCTATCATTAAAAGCAAATCCTTTGATCTACATGAGGGCATTGTTGGAGATAAGAGGCTATCCCATTGATCAGTGAGAGGAGCAGAGGAGGTTCACCAAGAGAAATACAGTGATTAACCATGACTATTGCTGAGGCCAAATTTCAAATCTGTTTTTGAATATATATATATATATACCAATAACAGAAAATAAGAGGCATGGGGGACTCGGAGTGCTTGAAATGCCACATTGCAGCTTATTTTATGAAGCTCTTCAAGGACCCGGGATATAAAAGACCTAAGTTGAATGGTGTACAATTCAAAAGAATCTCGGCAAATTTGAGATCTTGGTTGGAGCGTCCATTTGAGGAGGAGGAGATTAAAAGGGTGGTGTGGAGTATTGAGGATGAAAAAGTGCCTGGGCCTAATGGTTTTTCTATGGCTTTTTTCAAATGTTGTTGGGAGGTGGTCAGATTTCATGTCATGGACACTATGAAAAACTTTCATGAGGAGGCCTTTCTAGACTTGGGAAGTAATGTGACTTTTATCTCTCTCATTCCAAAGATGGATAGTGCTACCAGGATTTCGGATTACAAACCCATAAGCCTTGTTGGAAGTGTGTAAGATTCTTTCTAAAATGCTTTCCCGCAAGCTTAAAAGGCTCCGAAGGATGTAATTTCCACAAATCAGCGGACTTTTCTTGGGGGTCGCCAGTCCGTAGATGGGGTTCTTGTTCCAAATGAGTGTTCGGATGTTGTCATTAAGAATGGAGAGTTTGGTGTTCTCTATAAGCTGGACCTGGAGAAAGCATATGATAGTGTAAATTGGCAGTTTCTTGATTATATGTTGACTGCTGAGAAGGTTGGGATTTGGCAACAAATGGAGGAGGTGGATGAAAAAATGTTATGGGACAGCTTCGTTTTCAGTGTTATTAAATGGGACTTCAATGGAATTTTTTCATAGCTCGAGAGGTCTAAGATAGGGTGATCCCCTATCCCCCTTGCTCTTCTTGGTGGTGGTTGAGGCTTTTGGATCTCTTTTAACTAAAGCTTTCAATGGTGGTCTTTTGGAAGGATTAAGGTCAGAGAAAATGGCTTGATGGTATTTCATTTACAATTTGCAGATGATACGCTTATTATGTGTAAAGCCTCCGAAGAGCAAGTTACGCATCTAAGATCTGTGATCCAGTGTTCTAAAGCTACCTCTGGGCTGAAGGTGAATCTCCATAAAAGTAAGATGTACGAGGTTGGTAATGTGGATCAAATTGATAGGCCTATGGATTGCTAGGTTGTATGGTGGACTCTCTACCAACCACTTATCTTGGTCTTCCCCTTGGTGGTTCTTATAAAAGTACGGTTTCTCGGAATCCTGTAAATGATCACATTTAGAAAAGATTGACCAGATGGAAAGGCAGTCTCCTATCTTAAGAAGGGAAAGTGGTTTTAATCAATTCAGTGCTAGCAAGTCTCCCCACTTATTTTCTTTCTCTCCTTAGAATTCCAACTATAGTTGCAAAGAAAATTGAACAATGTCAAAGAGATTTTATTTGGGGTAAAAGAAATAAGAGTGATGGAATGCACTTAGTGGCTTGGGATGATGTTTGTAAGCCAAAGCATCTTTGAGGTCTTAGAATTAACAGGATACAAGATGTGAACAAAGCTCTTCTCACCAAATGGCTTTAGAGATTTAGCCATGAAAGTGAGAGTTTGTGGCGTCAGGTTGTGGCCGATAAGTATGGTATGGTCAATGATTAGGAAACAAAAAGCTCCTCTCTTCTATATGGGTGTGGTTGTTGGAAGGAAATTATGAATTATTTGGTTGATTTTAAAAAAAGGAATCAAGATCGAAGTGGGCTCGGGTTCAAAAACAAGATTTTGGTTAAACCGTTGGTGCTCTCCTAGACCCCTGATGGTTGAACACCCTACATTATACCATTTGGCTCGCAATAAGGAGGTGATGGTTGAGGATTACTAGGTTATGATGGGTGATGGTGTTTGAAATGTGGACCTTCGAAGAGGTTTAAATGATTGGGAAGTTAATGGGATGGAAAATTAGTTAGGTAGGGTGGATCCTATTTGTTTGAGGGGGGAGGTGGATTATTGCTTGTGTTGGACATTTTCTAAAGATGGGGTTTTCTCAGTTAAGTCTTGTAGAAGGGCCTGTTGGAATGAGATAGAAACGGAAGGTATTTGGACTTCCATTTGGAAACTTCATCTTCCCTCCATAGTTGCTTTCTTCTTGTGGACAGCGGTCAAGGAATGCCTTCCTACTATTGACTTACTTCAAAATTGTGGTATTATCATTCCAAATGTTTGCCTCCTTTGCCTAAAAGATGCTGAAAGTGGTGACCACTTATTTATTTATTGTCCATTTGCCTCGGAGATATGGGAAAGGTTTTTGAGGGAGATTCATCTCTCTTAGGTGTTCCCAAATAGGACGATTATGCTTTTGGTTTCATGGAACATGTGGAATGTTTCCAAGAAAGGATGCCTTCTTTGGAAATTGGTGTGTCAAGCCATTTGTTGGTTAATTTGGCTTGAGCACAACAAGAGGGTGTTTGAAGGTTGCTCGGAACTAGGTTTCAATATTTTTTGTAAGGCAAAGGAATTAGCTTATTTTTGGGGAATGGAATGCAACCATTTGGGGGATTATTCAGTGATTAACACCAAAAGGGATTGGGGTCAAATGTTCTCGTGTACTTAGTTTCTATCTTTGCTTGTTTTTTGTAGTCTTTGGGTATCTCTCATCCCTTTTCTCTTAATGAAATTCTACTTGTCAAAAAAATTGTTGTTAGAGGATTGTGCCGGGGGGGTTTCTGAATTGAAACATCACCTTGTCGGTGGTTTTCAAAGGTGGCCCGAAGCCTAAACGACACTAGGCTGCTAAAGCTTCTGAAGGGAAACGTTCCAAACAGACAGGAGAGAGAGAAGGGAATAAAATTCGAAAGGTAGTCTTAGAGAGACCTCATCATCAGATGGAAAATGATGATGGGGTTGTGTGTGTCCTTCAAACTGCAAGACAAAGTAGCAGCCTGCAATATAGACTTGTAGTTCGAGTGGGTCTAGCAGTTCAGCATGAGATGGAGCAGCTGCCGAAGATTAACTCCTCCAAGCCATATTTTGGTCCCTCAGTGCATAAACGCATCCCATTAGAGAGGGATTGGTTGTTTGAGGGGCAATGTAGTTCAAGGGGTGGTGAAGTGGCTGGGAGTCAAAGCGAGTTGGTTCGCATGCAAGTATGACGTGAAGGAATATGAAGGCGATTGTAAGTGCAACATGCACCAAATTTCTATTCTTTTAACGCATAACAGCCCATTCAACAAAGGGGCCAAACTTCCAGAACATGATTGATGAGTGTGTGTGTGTTGGGGGCGGGGGGGGGGGGGTGTGGACCGAGGGTGAAGGTGCCCACTAATCATGAAATAATATCGAAGTACACGAATCAGGAGGAGTTGAACGATGTTCAGGCATGATCAAGTTTGGAACCCAAGGGAGGTAATAAGGTCTGATTTTCCAAATGTGTAACGAATTAACGATCAAATATAAAGAAATTAAAAAAAAAAATAGCTTGGCCGCATCTGCAATGTTTCTCTGCGTGAATGTATACTCTCAGATTTCTTTTTTCATCTAATTGATTTAGAAGAGCTAAGAGTGGATACATAAAAAGTCCAGAGGTTCTTTAAGCCCAAAACTAAATATATATAAAAAAAAATTACATTAAAGATGTAGTATGGTTCCAGCAGCCAAAGTTCCACTTATCCACCTGCTAAAAATCTTTAGACCATCACGTACAGAAAGCTAGACACAGACAAACAAATAGAATAAAAGGCCAGTTTATGGAGTATTCCAGAAGGCCAAAGAGAGATGCTGTCGGGCTAGGGTCAACAAAAAATTTCAGGGCAGAGACTTGGAGAAAGATTTGGACAACAATGTAAGGAGGGATGCTAATATGTGATCTTGTTTATTGGGACTGCAGGATCTGTGCATCTATGTATAGCTATCATTAGCTAATTTGGAAATTTTGTATCAGCGCATCTATGTATCATTATCATTTAGCTAATCTTGTATATTGTGGAGGAATTCTCTTCCCTGCTTTAATGAAATACTATTACACTTATCAAAAAATAAATAAAAAGCCAATTATATATTCTCACCAGCTTTTTGCCTTTTTGTCTCGGGATTGTCAAAAAAACCTTCTGGCAGAACGGATGACAATCGAGGTTTATGGAACTCTTTAGGAGCCTCTGATTTAGGTTGAGGCAACTCTTTAGGGGGCTCAGACTTAGATTTATGAAACTCTGTAGGGGGCTCAGATTTTCCTTCATTAATCCGAGTTGATCCAGCTGCATTAGCCTTGATATTTTGAATTGCCTGGGCAACATAACTATAGTTTTGTCAGCAGATACAAACCTACCAAACTTGAAAAAGCATTATTATTTCATGTAAACATGATGTCACATATCCATCATGAAATAATGAACCATATCAAGCCAGAAGTGAGTGGTTATGGTATAAAGCTGAAACCATGTTATCAAGGTATATATATATATATAAAATAGACCATATGCATAGGCCATCGCTTTGGGCTCGACTTTGGCTTGAGAAGTGGGTCCAAGTGCCAAGCCTGGGCCCTGGGCTCATATTAACCATCCTGAAGAAACTTAATAGTAAGATGGGCACAGCAAAGTAAATAAACAAGGAAAAAAAACTTCCACAATTATTTTGCACACCAGTTGTAAACATTATTAATTTCTATACCACCTCCAAAGAAATAAAATTATTGTTAGTAATTTCATCAATCATAATACAGGTCATTCACCTAAAATGAATAAAAGTATCCATGTCTTTGGCACAACAATGCTTTGCTCTTGTATGAAACTGATGAAATACGAATGCCAAATCCTAAATCTCTGCAAGTAGCAGTGCGTGCAACTCTGCCAATGACAACCAAACACTGTCGCAACCCAAAATCACTCGTATAAAGGTGGCCTTGGATCTGACATTTACTTTCTAATTTACTAAAGTCATACGCAGCAGAATTCTTTCTTCCTTTTTTTTTTAAACATTCACTTATGCAGCAGGAAATTCCATCCAACCATTCATGCAATGAATCATTTCCAAAGACCACATATCACATTCCAACATTTGGTCTTATAGTTTGACTTTTCAATTTAACAAATCAAATTTAAACTAAAGTCTCCAAATACTTGAACTATCAAATAACTTATTTCAACCCAAGAAAATAAATGATTAAAACTCTTTCTCAGTGTCATAAGCTTAAAATCAAAGCTAGAATAACTAAAACAGTTCAAAGATTCGCTAATCATAAACTAAATCAAGAATCTCCTCGCAGCTTCATCTCTCCAGCTCTAAAAACACTTTCAAGCTGCCATTCTCTCCTATGATCTTAATCTGAAAAATTGTCAATTTAGGCGAGCTTGACAGGCTAGTAAGTAAACATACAGAACACACAAGAGGATGGGTCAAGCAGAGCACAGAAGAGGTAATACATTCGAAGACATGATGCAACTTTCACAAATATTGTTTAACATAAAAGCATGGCATGGTATCAAAACACAACTCAGTGTCTAAAGTAATTTCAAAACTAACATGGTTGGGTGACACTTTCCAAATAAACCTCTACATGGCAAAATATAGGAGTGAGCTTATAAAACAATCGATTCTTAACTCTTAACGAAACTTATGTTGAACTGAGTCAAAACACATCTTTCAAATCTGACATATTTGAGCCATTTCACATTTCACTTAACACTTTTCACAAAGCCCTTAAACGAGGCACACTGATTTTCACCTATTAATGTGGCCCAATGATTGGGTACCCGATCGCACCTATTTTACAACCTGGTGAAGGGACGTGTTGTGTACACTTATTAATGTGACCCGGTGGCTGGGTACTTGATCACACCTTTTATAAGGCTCGGTGAATAAATGATTGGGTACCTGATGTGACCCGGTGGCTCAATGGTTTTCACCTATTGATGTACCCGGTGATAGGGTACCTGATCGCTCCTTTTATAAGGCCCGGTGAGTAAGCACATTGTATTCACCTATTAATGTGACCTGGTGATTGGGTACCTTATTGCACCTATAGCCCGGTAAGAGGGCACCATCAGATTATCCCCATGATGGTAGGGACAGCCTCAAATACCAAATCAGTTGTATATTTCTCAATTGCTAACTTCTAGATTCTTACGAACATGAAAGTTTAGGTCTCAAAACATTTTAGCACAAATAAATCTCAGATTTTCTACACATTTTCACATGTTGAAAGAAATACAAACCCAGGAGCTTGACCCCTTCTAAGGCATATAACTACAGAGTTTTGCGGAAAGATGAGAACATTGTTTATCAGAACAATTTTTTTAACATAACTATGGAAAATAAGAGGCTTCCTGGGAAAATCAGTTTAACGCAATTAGGGTTTCAATTCAAATCATGCATGGCATTCCTTCTCAATACAAATTTTGGAAATCAAACCAATTATTTTGGTAAGAGTAAATCAACATTAATTGTTAAACAATTCCAAAATATTATTTTCTAAAGATTCCAAACATCAATTTCCGTAAAAACTAGAGAATGAAACTAAACAAGGATAAAGTTCATATATTTACTCACAAAATAACTTGATCAAAGAACCTAATGCAAAACAAAGCAAAGTATATCCTATATGGGTACTTGCAAAATCGCATTCAAAGAAGCGAATCTAAGAACCTAGTAATGAAAACGTACCTATGTCCAATATTGTTACAATCACAAAAATCCTCTCTGGCATATCCTCTTTTCACTTCTTCACACAAATCCTCATATCCAATCTCCTCTCAATTACCTCCAACCTCTTCTTCTGAGATTAAACACATCTCAAACACAATCCTAAGAATGATTGACGCGAATAATAAATCATACGCTACTTGATTCTAACAAAATCTCTAAATCTATGTGTTTTTAGAGCTTACCTCGTCAATTTTGGGTTCTATTCCTTTTCTCTTTCATTCTTCTCGTTCCTTCGAGCTTACCTTGTCAATCTTGGGCTCTATTCCTTTTCTCTTTCGTTCTTCTCATTCCTTAGGGTTAGATATGTTTGGAACAAAACCTTAGAGGCTTTTATAGGGCTAGGATAGAGTCCTACTTGAGTTGGGGCCAAAAATTGCGAAATAAATTTTTATTTTTCTGTTTTCGCCCAGTCGGATCAATCCGATTATTTCGGATCGGTTCGGACTTTTGCTGGTTTCCACCTGTGCATTTTAGAGACTTCCCAGATCAATCCGATTTTCCTCAGATCGGTCCAGCTTGTTGGTGCACTCTGTGCACAGCAGAGAGCATCTGGATCGATCCAGGGGAAATTGGATCGGTCTAAATTCTCCAGTTTATAAATTTTTAACTCTTTTATCCCAAATTTCTTTACATTTAATTACTTGTACATGTATGGGGTCATATACATTATAGGTTAGGTCTTCAAATATAAGCGGGATGTTACAAACACAGTTATGGGTCATTGGGTTGGGATTCCTAGGATCCTGGTTGTCCTTGGCTAGACCTATGGATGGGTCATTGGGTTGAGACCTCGAGCAACCTGACCTAACCCAAGCCCAACCATTTAAATATAAAACACATCTTATAACATCATTTATAATTCCACCAGTATTTGTTCATTGTTGGTCCCAAGCCTCTGGATAAATGAGGGTTGTGTCAGGTTGCAGCTAACATATAACCTTTAGCCAAACATGAATTCATGTAACCGATTCCAAGTAATATAAGGCTTTGCAGAACTGAGTTGAGTATATAAAATTATTTATGCACATAGAGACACATACATTAATCATGCTTGCACGTGCTTCGCAGGTATGGAACTAACTGTAACTTATAGTATTACTGATTAATAAATTAAAGAAGATAAAGAATAAAGAAAAAATATTCAATGTAATCCCTTTAAAAAGATCATTTGATTAATCTGTACTTTATAAACAAATGGTAGTTTCTTAGAATAAGAATAAAAGTAAGGATAGAAACAATAAGGAAAATAATAATGATGAAGAAACTATCGTATGTTCCACATGTAAGGAGGATAATACACCTGTTGCTCATGTTATCATGTTTCTAGCTAAGTGAGGGGCAGTATTGTTCTTCCCATATTCCATATGTAATAAATTAAGAGAGGAACTCATCCAGCCTTCTTTGACGAGTTCACCTTGTCCTTCCTTTCTCTTTCCATTATCCCAATCCCAATGGCACAAAATACAAAAAAAAACTTCAAAAAGACTTTCTATGGAAAGGTTGGGAGCATTCCTCCAATTGTCATATGTGGAATGGAAGGAGTTGTGCAAAACAACGAAGCAGGGAGGTATAGGGCTCAGACCCATCAAGCACACTAATAAAGTGCTTTTTTTAATTAAATGGTCATGGCGGTTCAGGGAAGAGAATGGGACCCTATTGATGCAGGAGCATCCATGAGAAACAAAAAGAAATTAGATGATCATGGATGATTATGTGGGGTCCACTCAAAATTTTATTTTAGGTTATTAGATTTTATTTATTTTGGGTTGTAATCCCATAACTTATTTTTAGCCCAGATTTGTCAAGGTTAAAAGTTGCCCTTTTGGCTAGATTTTGGTGTCTTTAGAAAGGTTATTCAGTTACCTTTCAAACAAGACCAGGATTACATAAATCCGAGGTGATTTGGGAAAGTTAGATCAAATTACTACAGGGGTATCAGTAGGTGACAGGAATAGTTTTTTGTAGGTTTTTATTAAAAGGTTGTTACAAAATGTATCCCTAACAAGGTCAAGTTGTCTTTAGGGTTTATTTGAGTTAGATGTTTTAAAAACTAAAGAACATTTGCTTCTATTTTGGGACGTTACTGTGATTTTTTTATAAAATGGGTCATACCCTAATAAATTGAATAGAGTTGATTGAATTGAGATTTGCTCCCATGTGTTGTGCAATTGGTTGAGGTTGGGCCTCCCATATCTTCTTCTTGGTCAAGGTTGGGCCTCCCAGATTTCCTTCTAGGTTGAGGTTGGGCCTCCCTAAATTCCCTTCTTCTTCTTCATCTTTTCTACTTCTTAGAATTCTTCATCCATAAAGCAAGCATCCAACGAATTGTGTTGCTCCTTAAATCATCCACACGGCTACAAGATAAGTTCCACTTGAAGTTCAAAGTTCTTTTTATATCTTGCTGATTTCCATACACTTATTAGTTGAGTTTTCTAAATTATAAGCTACTAGATTTTCTAGAACACACCTGAGTTTTGTCTTTTTATATACTTTAATTGTTTCAATTGCTATGAAATTTTAGGGTCTACTTCTTCTTTCATAATCCTATCAAACTGCAAAGTTTTATCTTAATCTGAGAAGCTTAACCCTATTTTATGCGGTGCCCTAGTTTTGTCAAGCACCTAGAACTTCCAGATTGTTTCTTTCTTTAATTTGTTTACTAAATATTTTAAGGGTTACTTCTAACCTATTTGGACCTTGTTTAGGTTCCTCTTGGGCCCACAACCCACAGGATTTTTAGGCCCTAGGCCATCCTACTCTACCTATGAAGAAAAATTATTATAGCCAAATACAAGATAGCAAATGAATGGAAAAACAGAGATGTGCAGCTATCTCATAGTATTGGGTTGTGGAAGACATTCTAATGAAATCAAGACTCAAAAAAGGAAACCACCCACAGGTGGGGAATAGAAGAAGAGTGTTATTTGGAAGGATAGATTATGCAGTCCTAGGCCCTTCAAGGAGGAATTTCCAAAAATTTAGAATAGCTAGGGATAAGGAAGCAAAGGTGGCAGCTTATATGGGGTGGAAGGTTAGTAAGGAATTCTCAATGCGATTGTGTTTTGAGTTGATGTGCCCTAATCAGGAAGAGCATTTTCCTTGGAAATGCATTTGGATTCATCCAGCCCCTCAAAGATTCAGTTTTTCATCAGGCCATTGGCATATATGTTGATTGCTCTCCTCTTTTGAAGACATAATTAACAAATAGGGATCGAATGGTGTATGTGCATGTTGTCCAAGGGATTTTATGATGTATGTGCATGCTCTCCAATTGCAAAACCAGATACAGAGATTGTTCAGTCATGTAGACTCAACGAGAAGTGTCGAGAACAGTGGCGTGATCACTTTACACAGATTCATGTGCACTTGTCCATACTCATTAGGAGTTCCTCTAGTAGCAGTAAGTTGAGTTTTTTCTGGTTTAATTTGGTTCCATTACGGAGGGTACCGCAGATGGTAAATCTAGTATGTTCAATGCTTCAGATCTTCTTAATCTGAAATGACCTTGACCAAATTGAATACGTATAATTATTTGCAGTGGTCCAAACCAGTTCAAGATTTCCCTACTGAAAGGGGAAAACTGAAGGATCTCAAGGAAATAATAAAACACTCCAAGAGTAGAGCTACAACTAGTACATAGGTGTAGGAAAATGCACAAATTATGACATGGCTCTGAAACAGTAAGGAACCCTAATGTGGTGTTCATGGTTGCCACAAGAGAGATGGAACTCCCTACAGGAATGTATTCATCAAATTAGAATATGTGTCATGTATATGAGCTGTACCAAGAGATTTTTGCACTGAACCAAGGAAACAAGAGTCGGACTCCAAAAAAGAAACAAGAGTCGGACTCCCTATGGAAATGTACTCATCAGATACGAATATTTCTCATATAAATGATCTGTACCAAGATATTTCCGCACTAAAACAAGGAAACAAGAGTTTATTATGCTACTCTGAGAGGTCTGTGGGAAGGCTTAAATGAGTACCAACCTTCCATGACTATTTGCAAATGCAAAGGCAACAATGTGAAGAGTTTGCACGGCCAAGTTTCTCTCACGATTACGGCCTGAATATGGACCGGTTATAGCCCATTTATTGGGCAGCAAAGGAGAGATTCCATCACTGAATAATGTTTTTTTGTGACTCCAAAGGGTTCCCCTTGGTGGGACTACATCCACCAATGATACTAATAATCAGTTTGCTCTTGTTACAACTGGATTTCGTGGCAGTGCAGATCAAGGTAGAGGAGGCCGAGGTAATTGTGGTGGCCATACAAGTGTAGGCAGCCGTGACTCCAGAGGAGGTTGTGGTAGAAGACATGAGCCATGCAAGTGTACACATTGTCACTTGAACAACATACAGTTGACACTTGCCGGGATTTGCATGGATAACCAGTCAAGGGAAATATACTATTCATACCTTCTCTCAAAAGTTCAATCCAAGTTCTAATTTGGAAACTCTTACACTTTGGAAACTCTTACACGAGAAGAACACTAGATGATGAAAAATCAGCAGCCAGCCACCTATTCCTTCTTCTTCCACTGAAATCTTTGCCAATACAAGTACAGCATAGCTTTCTTCTATGTTGTCCCTGAGCAATTGACTAAGGAGCCTCATATCATATCATTGGTAATCTAGGTGTATTTTCCTTGTTAAATAAATTTTCATCTTCTGAATTAGTTACATTAGCTGATGGTGTGATACAGATGTTTCTGAAGTTGATATTGTTCATCCCTGTTCCAATATTTCCTTGCCATATGTTGCATGCTTCAAAATTCCATTATAGCTAATGTCCATTTGTAAACGTACTCGTTCACTTAATTGTTCAGGAACTTCTCATCTCACACATTGTGTTTCATAGAATCTATCTATATGATGATGTTACCTATACCCCTGCTTGATGCACATAGCATAGGATATTAGCACTTCTAGCAAGGACATGATCAGGTACCCCTTGGATGTTCCATAATACGATACTCCCACCTTTTATATTGGTGCATCACAAAAGAGCTTGTCAAAGCCTTTTTAGGTTTAGATTCTCGATCTAAAGTATTATCAAGTGAAAACAAATCAAAAAAATTGTTTAAGTTTTCTAAGGTTAGGATCATACCACTTCATCAAATAGTTTGTCTCTACAATCCTTCACAAGCATTCCCTTCCTTCTAGTGATAACATAAAATTAAGTATATAGAAAAACACTCCCTTTCTTCTAGAATCTAGCCACCACTGACTGTCTATGCCACATAAATAATCCTCCCGAAACCTCGTCTGGTCACTCCAGACACCGACACATTAAAGTCTAAATAACCTCAAACTCGACTCAAGAAAGCCTTATCCCAACCACTTATGTTTGGCTTAAAATCTTAATGTCTCAGTCTAGACTTATAAAACTGCCAAAACCTTTGTAATCGATTATGATGGATTATGAATAAACATTTGGAGCTTTCTTCTCTCTTCCACGATGGAGTTCTCAAGTTTGGTGCCCAAGCTTGAGCTCTCTTCTTCTTTTTTGTTACTTTCTGCCACAGCAAACCATACTTTCCCTTGCATCCCTTTTGAAATTTCCCATCACTAAATCCTAATTCTATCACCTCTAAAACCATCGGCCTGCTCATAAACCTCTTCCCATTTATTTCTTCCATCAAATTCACCTCCATGAACACCCACAAGACCTGCAGCAACGTTCCCCTGAATTTCCTTCACTGATTACACAGGAAAAATTCTATAAACTCTAAATCCTAACCTGTGGCTGCAACTAGTCCCATCTTGTCTTTATTTCCTTCCTATAACTGAATTACTTCTCAATGAAATCCTGGAAACAGCACTCGTGACTTCTTCCCTGGATGTTGGATTGATTGAAAATAGAGGATGTCATCTTCATATATTGGCAGCACCTTCGATTTGCAGAATTTCTGGATAGTTGATTGATTAGCAGTGGAGACCTCATCGTGACCACTTAGAGCAGCCTGAGTGTAAACTCCTAATTGACCCAGGTAAGATCTGTTCTGGGCTCTAATCCAACTATCAATTACATAGACACTGCTGTCATGTAAGCCACCTTGTCTTAAAAGTATATTTCAGGACTGATACCCACTTGCTGTCCAGCTATAAGTGATACCTATCAGTACTTACCTGAGCATACACCTTATCTTGATCACCCTTTACCGTCCCATTAACTCCCTGTTTTAATCTTGAGTTCAGTAACTCTTTAGCCCCTCAACAATCCTCATACCTTGCTGTCTCAGGTTCATTCCATAGAACCCCAGCAACCCATATGTAAGCCCTGTTAAAATCTCTTAAACCACCTGCGCTACCATACTGTTTTCACTTTTACAGACGTCTGAACCCATAGAGCCCTATCTGAGATCTTGTTTTATCCTGACACACCCTAGTAGTTGCTTCCTTTTTTGCCATAGGTCTTTGTGTGGCATTTTTGCTTGTGTGCTGCATCAAATTTGGTATCAGAGCCAGGTTCCAACAAGTCTTAACTTTGTTGGGTTCCTTGAATTTCTTGTTGGGTTCCATCAAGTACTAACCTGAGACAACAATCATTGATTTCTCATGGTATTCTGGAGCCAAAGATTAAGGACACCCCGTCCAGACTTGTCTCTACAACAGTAGATCTTTATTCTGAAGGGTGAGTGATTAGAAGCAAAAACTTCATGTTACCTGATCTGTGGACACCCTTACTGAAGCCTCTTTACTGCTGAAGTTGTCCCAAGTGGAATCACCATACTTGGTTGTTCAAGTACATATCACATGTGCATTCTTTAGTGAAATAATAGCTGGTTGCTATGTCTAATCCTATCAACGTCAAAGTGATACCAAAGAGCAATCTGAAGCAACTGTTGTTGACTAGTTATTGATCTGACATCTGCTGATGATGATGATAAGTTACAGCTCCTAGTCCTAATATGTTGTCTATGTTAATGAGTGGAAGACACATCATCTGATTATCTCCTGCACAGATAAGACTGTTGTATGACTGCTGAACCCCTCTATTGTGATAGCGAATCATTGATTGTAACCTGATTGATCAAGTACTAAGTGCTCCTGTTAATAGACATCATTGCATGGCTGTAGTCTTGAAGAATGCTTGCTGCTAGGACTTTTATAGTTGTGGTAGTACATGGAGATAACAGCTTTACTAAGTGATTTATTTATCAGCACAGTGACTGAGGTGTGGTACTTTAAGCTATTTGTGGATGTCTAACCACAGAGTAGGTATTCTAGTCCTAGTACTTGCAGCAGCATATCTAGGGACTTTCTATAGTTGATTATATCATCATCTTTGAGAATTACAACTTGCTAAGAATTATATCATCACAGCCATTGATATATGTGAGGCAGAACCTTTGTATTACAAACAACCTATAATTGAGGCTTGCTGCTACATCTGGAAGTAGCGTACAGAATAATGGACTGAGTAGCATTATCATCTACAAGTGTTGCATTGCATTCACTTCAAAGAGACCCATCAGATTTTCCCTTGTACATGAGAGATTGATGTCCAAGATAAGCCAAGGTGGATGTTATTCTTTAGCTAGTTGACGAAACGATAATGGGTTACACAGTCAAGTACCCTTCACTTTCCCTCATGGAATGCGTATTGTGGTCATACTTAATGACCAATATGAAAATAATTATATTTCATATAATATGGCTGAGAGACTTTCAACACATCCTAAGGCGGGATCATTTTGCTAAAGATAGACACTATATTATTCAGTCTGGGCATGGAAGAGACTACATTGATAGTGTTGAATGTTGTTTGTATAAACCCAAATCAAAGGATTACCAAATAATTCTAAGAAAGAAATGGTTGGATGAGATGAAGGCTACTTTTAACCAGACCACTAGTATACTACGGATTTGTGATTGGGGGGAGTTGATGCAGCACGCATGTAAGTTAGTGAGTGTGTGCTCAGGAGATAGGAATAAAATTGATAAAGTAAATAAGAGAAATAAACAAGATTCCTACTCGCCAGCTCACATGCTAATTCAGGCAATTCTTTAATTTAGGTTCATATGCAATCAAGGAATTAGAGACTAAAAAATTAATAAACAATCAAAGACCTCAAGTGTAATGTTCTATTATTTTGGAGAAAGAAAAAAATTAGGTTTAGGTCTAGGCCCAAAATATTATGTCTGAAAATTTCCCCAAAGACCCTAAATTAGGCTGAAGGAAAGGAAAACAGTCTGAATTACCCTAGAAATGTATGAATAAATAAAAATGAATCCTAAGGCATATTTTGTCAATCATAATATTTTAGGGAAGGTAGTTTAGGCCAAGAAAAGGGAACCCCAGGTTTAGGCTTTATGCCAAATATGCCAAAAGTCCCTAAAATTTGGGGATTCAAAAAAAGAGCCAAAAATTGAGATGTCATAGCTGAAATTTGATGCAGACTACCTCTTTGATGTTGTTGAAAATGATTGTCAGTGATATCCAAGGCTAAGAGAAGGAATTTGAAGCTTTCAAAATTTTTCAAAAAAAAAATTCTTTTGTTTGCAATGCCGCCAGCCCAGAGAAAAAGATATATATATATTCAGATGTAGGTCCTACCCAATGGTGTCGCCCAAGGGTCTAGTTTACCCTAGGACTGTCCAAATTAGAAAACACCTATCCGTTGGAGGATAGGAATCTTTTTCCTGAAATAGCTTTTTTCCCTGTATTCACGCCTCTATAGAATGCAAATGGGCATAACTTTGATCTAAGCGAGGCTTTGGGCCTAGGATTACTTCCCTCAGGATCGTACAAGGGTGTGGATGATTCTGGAAAAATTCCACCTCCAAAGCCGTAGTGGTATGGAAGTAGGAGATGATCCCATGCAGGTACTTCAGAAGGTGATTTTCACGCCTGGGAGGTCTTCATACCTTCAGAACCTTTTCAAAATAGCAGATTGTCCATGTTGCTTTCTACAGGTAGGATCGTACAAGAGATTAGAACCCCCTAGAGGTGTTGAACCAAGCAAGTAAGGGATTAGGAGCCGCTACCATCAAATTTTATACAAACTGTCCAGAAAGTATGATCACGACTGGTATATTTTAAATCAACATGGAACCTGATTTCTCTGAAATTTCAAATAGCTGGTTGCTACTATAAGGATCGTACAAATGCTGGTGAACTCCTATGGGTATTGAATCTTCAAAAACTGAGGTGAGGAAAGGCTAGTAGTCAATATCCTGGGAGGCCTAAGAACCCTGTTTCACGCTGAGATGGGTTGACAGCCTGTATCTTTTGCAAAACAAGTTGTGGTGGTTGTGGATAGCGTGTGATAGGATTGTACCAAGCTTGAAGACTTCCTTGAGGAGTTACTTCAGCAAAAACTATGGAGTTTTAGGTTTGGTGATCAATCTCATGCAAGTTAGTAACTTTCGGCAATAGGTAAAACTGAAAAAAATATCAAAACATGAAGAGAATAAAGGGGAAGAAGAACCTTTAACCCAAGGGGAAGGAGTGGCCTCCACCACTAGCGTTAAACTAGGTGGAGACCTAGACCCATTCCAGAGTTTTGAAGGT
>JAOXJP010042636.1:0-16334 GCA_025762735.1 Platanus orientalis
CCCAAATCCATGTTTCCACCATCTTCTATTGTTTTCATCTGTGAAAATTCAGCAATCATTGATTTTTCCGAGCATTTGGGTAGCAACCTCAATCTCCCAATCGTGATGGCTTCTTCTCAAGATGGGCAGTCAAACCACTTCTCCATTCACAATTTCATGATAGTACACCACACTCTCCTTTTTTATTCAAAGCCAATGAGAATAGAGTTGGGAATTTGTCCTTAAGAAGCAAATTTCGACAATTGGTTTTCCCAAAAGAGAGTCTTTCTTCCATTGCCCACTCCATAGCGGATTCCCTCCTTGAAAACATAATAGAATTTCATTATGCCTTTCCAGAAACCAGTCCCATCAGGACCAGCCACATCATACATCATTGGAATCCCAAAAACCCTTGGCCCAATATTTAGCATGCACCACTCTTCCATAATTTCCTCCTTTCCATGCCGAAATGCCATAGCCACTTACATTAGAGGGCCTTGTTCAACAGTTTCAGCCATCACAGTTCCATTCCCTCTTTGCATTTAGCCATAATCATCTTTTCCCAAGCCACTAAGTTTAGGTATGATTCGCCCTCCCCTCGTTGCTAGGGGTGGTGATGTAGGATACCGAAGAATTAGGCTCCTACAAGAAGTATGATGGGATTCAAGAATTAAAGAAAAAGTATCAAGAATTCAATTTAAAATAAATCAAGAAATTAGGAAGATTCAAGAAGAATGTAGAAAGAATTCAATAGTGTAATTCTTGATTAAAGAAAGGAATAGAAGGGAATAAATTCAAGAAAGGATAGAAGAAATCAACAAATTAAAGAAAGATTCAAGAAAAAAAAAAAAAGATAGTGGAAAAGAGCTAGGAGGGCAATTCTATAATTTCTGGATAGAATATCAAAATTACTAAAATACCCTTACTGATGCATCAGAATTTTATGAAATTTTATAAGGAATTAGATGACCCTTAGATGGATTCACATACAAAATTTCATCGAATTTCGAGATCTCTAGGTATATAAAATTTTTAAAATTTAGATTTGCACATATTCTTTAATGAAGGATTCAAGAAAATCAAGAAAAAACGATTCTTGATGAGTCTTTAATCCAAGAAATCAAAAAGTGGAGAAAGTTTAAAAAATCAACAACATAGATGCAAGAATCAAGAAAAAGATGTAAGAAAGACAGAAAGAAAAAGAAAGAATCAAAAAAAAAAAAAAGTAACAAGAAGAAAAATAAAAGAATATAGGAGAAGAGAATAAAAGATGAAAGAAGAGAACTCACCTCATGTGAGGGATTTTGGTGAAGATACGAGCCCAAATTGTGGACTCCATAATCAATCTTTATTTCATCATCAACAACTGCATTACAACTTAATGATCTCCTCTATTTATAAACTTAAACCATTAGACTTCTAATCTAAGTAGGACTCCTATTTAGACTCCAAATAAAATTCTCAATTGCATCTAAACCCCTAACATTTAAAGCCTTATTGCATAAAATCTAAATTAAGTTAGATTTCCTTTCTAAGGCCTGGTTACATCGGAAAAATTGCTAAATAAATCTAGAAACAACCCTAAAATAAAATAAAACCCAAAAATAATTACAAAATTTCTGGAAACAACCCTAAAAATCCTTGAACTACTAGACACGTCTTGGGGATTATCC
The DNA here is from genome assembly GCA_025762735.1 of Platanus orientalis. NCBI lineage: Eukaryota > Viridiplantae > Streptophyta > Magnoliopsida > Proteales > Platanaceae > Platanus > Platanus orientalis. The sequence goes on from JAOXJP010042636.1 coordinate 1,653, forward strand.
ATGGTCCTCAAGCTTCTTCTTCTTTATATAATATGCTCCTGCATCAGGTGGGCATAGGGTTCGGATCTGGGCCATGGTTGGCCTGTGCTCGAGCCTAGGCTCGAAATTTTTTGAATATTTAGGCTCGAGCTCTGCTCTAGTTAAATTATCGGGCCTCGGGCCAGCCCATCGGTTTATGTTCCCTCTATGATGTTAGAAAAAAAATGTTGCTTTCATTGAAAATCGAACTCAAGTCCTCTCGCTTACTAAACGGGTCCTCCAACCAACTAAGCTATGAAAGCTTGCCGGCTTTAGAATGACTTAGTAAATAATAAATTAAAACACTATGAGTTGTATGTGTGTGTGTGTGTGTGTGTGTATATATATAATAAGTTCGGGCCTTGGGTTGGGTGGAGGCAAGCTCGAGCCTTTGTCGGGCTGAGCTCTAGCTGGCCTGTTCATTTTTGCAGCCCTACTCGTTGCCATAGGAAATCTCTTTGAAGTTTCTCCATTCAATCTCATTAGTTAGAAAGACAAACAAGGACATGAAATATCTCTCTCTCTCTCGCTTTTTATTTTTATTTTTATGAATAACAAAAAATATATAAATAAGAGAAAAAAGAGGAACATATAAAGCAGCCAACCTGCTACTAAAAACAACACAAAGACAAAAACAAGATACATCAACAATCCGGCAAAAATTCCCCTTCGAACATAGAAGATTGCCTAACACTCCACTTAGTTATTTTATCAGCTAAGGAGGTTTGATTTCTTGGGACATGATGTGACTCGGCATCCAATTTCTTGATAAGAGACTTAATCTCAGTGATGTAATGATGCATCCTCCATGAGCCACTACCATCTCCCCTTCCCCAATAGATGACCGTCAAGGAGTCACCCTCCATAATACAATCTCTAACTCTTTACCTTTCGCAAGCTTCAAACCTTCCACCAAGCCCATGGTCTCCGCATGAATAACATCACTAACTCCTAGCCCCCTCTTAACCCTAATGATGTGACCTTGAAAATCATGCATAACACACCCAAAAGCCGTCAGCCTCGGATTTCCAAAAGAAGCTCCATAAAAATTCACTTTACATTTTCTAGTATCTGGAGGATTTCACTCATCAAGGGGAGCTATGTTTGCACCATTGGAATCCAAAATGTAAGACACGCAATCCCAAACCATGAGATTCAAGGAACAATTATTGAATTCTTTCTTCACAAGAACCCATGAATGAATCTCACAAACGATGAAATCAATGACTACCCACATGTTCTTGGGTTTGTCTTCAAAGACTCTCCTATTTCTCTCCTTCCAGATCCCCTACACCATGTTTGGAAGAATAAATTTGAGAAACATTTTGCCACGAGTACCTTTAACACCTCTTCCTCATTTACTGAACAGATCATCCACAGATTCCGGCATAACAAAGTGAAGATGAAGTGTCTGTTTGAAAATATTCCACACTTTTGAAGTGAAACCACAACAAAGGAAGATGTGGTTCCCATATTCCACATCCATCACGCAAAAGGGGCAAATAGAGGCGGAAATACACAAGAAAGGCCTTCTTCTTTGTAATACCTCCATAGTATTTTGTCTCCCTAGAAAATATATCCACGAGAAAGCTTTAACCCTTAGAGGTGCTGCTGAATTACAGATATTAGTGATTAGGACTTGAGATATCAAAGGGAGGCCTTTTGTCAAGATCAAGAAAAAAGATTTGGAGAAAAAAAACCATTAAATAAAGGGGCCGACACATGGGAATCCCTATCCACAAAAACCAAACGGAGGTTCTCCACCAGGTTTCCTACAATAGGGATTTCTCACTCATAAAGGTCCCGAGAAAAAGTGGAGATTCCAATCAAGCCCATTTATCCCCTGGGATAGGACCTCAGCCACCATGGCCTCTTTATGGAAAGCAATACAAAAGATGCGAGGGTAAACTAATTCAAGGGTAGTATCCCCTCAACAACAGGTCATTCCAGAAATGGATTCTTTAACCATTCCCGAGAAGAAACCAAGTATGGGGTTAAAATAAGTGACTCACCTAGGTAATATGTTGCCAACAAAGGGAATATGATCGAGGGAGGTTTCAATTGCAGTCCCACCCATTATCATCATGCTCATATTTGCTAAGAATGATGAAATTCCATAAGCTGCCTTGTTCCACCATAAACGTCCAAAGCCATTTTTCCAACAGCATCAAGTTTCTCTCCCTAATCCGACCTAAACCAAAACTTTCTTGCTCCTTAGACTTCACTATCTCCCATTTGACCAAATGATCCCTCTTCTGGCTCTGACCATCTCATAAGAAGTCCCGCTGGTATCTTTCAATCACATGTTTAACTTTACTGGGCATTTTATACATAGATATGTGTACACCGAGATATTGGATAATACCCCTTTGATCAAAGTGATGCGACCTCTAAGGCAAATGTAGGACTTTTTCCAATAACCAAGCTTCTTAGAGACCTTTCCACCACCGAATCCTAGAAAGCCACGGCCTTAGGATTCCCACCAAGCGGCATGCCCACGTATTTTATCGGCCATCTTCCAACATAACACTCCATGACCTTAGAAAAGCTAATTAGACTACTCTCCTCTACCTCAATCTCCACCATACTAGTCTTGAACAAATTCACCTCCAATCCAGAGATTGCTTGGAATATCTTCATGCAAAGCTCCAATCTTCTAGTGTTTTTCATTTCCTCCTTAAGGAACAGGATCGTATCATTAGCAAACTGGAGATGGAACACCTATCATCCCCAATAATGAACATTTCCACAAGCTTTACTTCTTCTACCTTTTTAAGATTGGCACTCAGGCCATTTGCCACTAAAGAGAAAAGGAATGAAGATAGAGGATCCCCTTGACGAAGACCCCTAGTGGTTTTAGGAAACCCCCTTAGAAGTTTCATTAATCAGAATCGAGAAGTACGGCTCAATAATACAATCCTTCATTCAACAGATCCATTTGTCACCAAACCCTTTTTTCCAAAGGACCTTAAAAAGAAAATCCTAACCCACCCTATCATAGACCTTTTCCATATCAAGCTTACAAACCATCCCTTTCCTCCTAGTCCTCCTCATTGAATCCACATATTCATTTACAATAATAATATCCAGGATTTGTCTCCCTTGAATAAACTCACTCGAAGTAGCAAACACCACCGCTCCCATAACATCTCTTAACCTACTTGCCAACATTTTAGAGATAATTTTGTAAAGGCTGCTCACCAAGCTTATATGACGATAATTCCCTATGCCCTTGGCCCCTTCAATCTTAGGAATCAAGACAAGAAACGTAGACTTCGTAACAATGCTCAAAACCCCATTTCATAAAATTCAAGGAATACCTTCAAAAGGTCTTCTTTAATTTTTTCCTAACATTCTTGATAAAAATGTATAGAAAAGCCATTAGGCCCTGGCACCTTAACCCCATCCATAACAAAGTAGCATATTTAATTTCCTCCTCCGTGAATGGTCTTTCAACCTCAAGCACTTGATTCCTTTGGAGATCACCCTCAAACAAATTTTCAATGATCGGTCTCTCCTCTCCTTCCTTCTTATACAAATTCTCATAAAAGGATGTGGCTTCTTTCGAAGTGTCTTCAAAATTCAAGATTTCCTCCCCACCTTTCGTAAGGTTTGAGATCATATTTTTTCGTTTCCTCCCATTGGCTAGTTTGTGGAAAAAATTAGTATTCCCGTCTCCTTCTTTAAGCCATTTACTTTTAGTCTTTTGGTGCCAAAAAATTTCCTCCGCTTTGATGTTTCTCTTAAGAGAACACAATACATCCTTTATTTTAATCCCTAGCTCAACAGTCCTTCCCTCATCCTCAAATAGCTTGTCAATAGCGATCAACTCTGCACTCAACTTCTCCTTGTTCACCTTGAGATTTCCGAAGGTTGTTCCATTCCACTCTCGGAGCTTTCCTTTCATAGATACAAGTTTTTGAATAAATCAAAATCTTCCCCCAACCCCCACAAAGCACTCATTCCACCACAAGTTAATCAAGTCCTTAAAAGATGGATGAGAAGTCCACATGTTCCCACATCTGAAAGGTTTCGGGCTAAAACTTCGAGCGCTAGTTTGCAACACAACAGACTAATGATCCGATGTTAATTTGATTCACTTCTTGAAAATAATGCTGGTATAACTTCTCCCAGTCTTCCGACACCAAAAATCTATCCAAACGACATAATATTGGATAATCTTGCCCATTTGTCCAAGTAAACTTGGCATTGCACAAGGATAGTCACGAAGGCCCCCCTCTTTGACAAATTCCTCAAAATCTCTCATATTTCGAGTAATCTTTTTGTTAGGCCTCTTTTCATTAACAAAACGGATCACATTAAAGTCACCTCACACCACCTACAGTCCCGTCCATCTATCTTTTATCCCTTTCAGCTCCCCCCCAAAATTCCTCTCTATTAGTTGTCGATACAAGGCCATAGACCCCCGTGAACATCCACTCATGGCTAGAAGCGAGATCCTTTAAGATGATTGAGATCAAAACTTTCCAATCAGCTCCTCAGATCGGCAGACACTCGATAGATTCCAAGTGCACAAAATAGCTCCCGCAATGCCCAAAGTGGGAACCACACACCATTCGGAAAGGTCAGGCCCCAGGATCCACCTAACCAACCGGTTGGACATCTCCTCTTTCTTTGTTTCTTGAATCACCAATACATCCGGATTGTAACTCTTGATCACATCCTTAACCAATCTTCTCTTCTTCACTCCACCCAGCCCACACACATTCCAGGTCAGCACTAACATCGAGTAACCTTTAAAGAGCTCAATCTTACAATCCTCTTCGATTTTTCCGTCACATCTCCAACAGATCCATCCTTCATATCCCATTCCAACTTTCTCAACTCCCTGTTTCTAGTTCCATCTTGTTTGTCTTCCCGCTATCATCCGACATCTTGAGGTATTTGGATAACTTAACCTCGTTGTCGTCCCCATCACTAACAGTTAATCCCATGTTGTAGAGATATGTAGGGGTGGGATGAAACAGTTACTGTTTTTGCTGCTTTAAATTTAAAATGGCCCTAGGCTCCATGAGTTCATTATTACTATTTTCTTTAACAATTTTTTTGGGATTTTCTCTTTAGTCGTTTTGCGGAAAACATTTTCGAAAATTAGGGATGGCAAGCATTGGATTTTATTGTACTTTCTCATTTCATTTAATGTTGGGCAGCATTCCATTCCATGGATAAAGTATGTAGTACTCAAGTTTGCTGCTACTGCAACCTTCCAAGTGACTGGAGAGTTTAGGATTTTTTTTTAGATGTGACTTTTATGTATAAGCTTTTATGAAGATCCACTCAGGGTTATTGTTACTTTGCATGAACAATGTGACTTGGTTGTCAATTAGCAATGTTGGAATTAGCAATTTTATTTATTTATTTATATTTATTTTGAACTTCTACATTCTAGATGTATTGCATCTGTGGCAATGTGTATGAAAGTGAGTGAGAAAATGACTTTCCTTTTTCTGGTGGCTAAGATATTTTGATAATAAATAATAATATAATAAAATTAAAGTGAGAACACTATAAATAAGAATGATATACTAATGGCTGTTTTTTTTTGGATAATTAATGATATACTGATGGCTTAGTGTTTGGTAGTTATTTTTTATATGTATAATATATAGGGATGTCAATGAGCCAAGCTACGCTGAGCTTTACCTAACCCATTTTATGCTAGTCACACAAGGATCAGGGTCAAGCTCAGCGCAAGCTGTAAGGGTCAAGCTCGGCTTAGCTCACCAATTTTTTTTTGGGGGGGGGGAGTTAAAAGAGAAAAAGCAATAAATGTGACATGTACTCCACATTTTTTTGGTAACTATATAAAGAGAAAAAGCTCAAGCTCCTGGACCTTATGCTTGCCTTTGTTCTTTTTCTTGCTACGTCGATCATCGTCAAGCTTGCGCTGGTGGCAGACTCTTGCCACAGACGTAGCAGTGTATCCTAGTCCTTGTTTCCTTATAGTACTTGTCAAAGGGCTTCTTATTGCCCTTGTCATTCTTCTTGAACTTTTTTCTCCTTAAAAAGAATCGGCCCTTAGGCCTGTTTTTGACAACGTGAGCCTTCATAGTTGGTTCAGGCTTCTTTCCTTTGTTTATTGCGAGCTCCTCTACCCGAAGGTGATGCATCAAAGTGTCAAGCTCCATGTCATCTTGTTCATGCATGAGCTTGGTCTTATAATCTTGTCAAGTTGGAAACGATGTGGAAATCAGCGAGTTGATGTAGAACACAGGGTCTAGATACATCCCTACGACAGTGAATGCATCAGCAATCTTCTGGAAATCCTGTGCTTGTTCCAAAACAGACTTGTCGTCCACCATCTTATATTCTTTATAACTTTGTACATGGAACTTCTTGCTCCCCGTAGCTTCACCCTTGTAGACCTTGATTACAGCATCCCACAGCTATTTTGTAGTATTGGTCTTCTTGACAAATTGGTTGAAGAAGTTGTCAGAAAGCGTCTCCAATATCATGTGGCGGCACTTGTAATCGGCTACCTCCTAGTTCTTGTTTGCTTCAAGAGCAGCATTAATTTCATCTAGTGTAGCTTCATCTTCATATGGAATCATTGGAGGTGTATCAGTTAGGACATAGTGGATATTCAATTGTTTTAATGTAAACTCAATCTTCTCTTCCCATCTCTCAAAGTTCTCTCCATTGAATCGGATAGATGCAAAGTAAAAGACCCCAGGTTGCACAAAGGGAGCAGACATATCTTCAAATTGTTGAGTTTTAGAGTATAAGGGAAGTCAAAATCACAAAAGAAGTAGAGTAGTTGAGGTACACAATTGATCACAAAGCACTATTCATTGCGAAAGCACTATCCTTCGCGAGATATGGATCTTCACAGACAAAATTCTTTGTGAGACACAGTTCTTCACGGAACACAATTCTTCGCGAGACATGGTTCTTCGTGGAACACTGTTCTTCGTAGGACATTCAAATTTTCTTATCTTCTTCAATCTTAGTTAACCGATTCAACTGAGACAGAGAAGGTGTCGTTATCACGTTTCTTGAAGATAGTCGAGGCCTCCCATAAATGTGCAAGGGATACGGCTAAGCTACTCCGGAATACAATCTCACTCAAGTAGAACCCTTATCTCTCAACGGAGTCACATTCTCCGACAAAGATGAATGAACCTTGCCGTTACTTTAAAGCCCGTGGTCTGTAAAGATGATTTAGTCTTCTTTAGAGTCTGTTAAAATTTTGATAGTATAACAACTCTATGAGTGAACATTCAATAGAGTTTCCTCTCACAGACTGAAGGTTCTCACAAGGAGATTTCAAGGTCTTGGAGATGTTACTCTTTGGAAGCCAATGCAACCTCTTAAGGAGGAGATCGACAAACCAAGATAGTTACTCTTTGGAAGCTAAGACAACCTCTCAAGGAGGAGATGGACAAACCAAAAGAGCCTTGATTCAAGAACTCAAACTTTCTCCTCACACGGAAGAGATAAGAGCTCTTGAACCTTAAGCATATAGAGAAGAAGCTTGAAGATTGAGAGTGAGGAGTGAGAGAGAGAGAGAAAGCAAATGGACCGTAGCTCTTTTCTTTTCCTTGTAAAACTTTCTCTCTTCTTCTGCTCATGTTTTCTCAAAACCAAAAAACCAACAAATTAAAAAATTTGCTTCCCTTCTTCACACACGTATCCTTATATATATAGAGAGAGAGCAAAGGGCGTTGGTGCCTTTGCGAGGCATGTTGGTGCATTCGCGATGAACACTTCTCTGTCCAAAACCTGAGTTGTGATGTGCATTAGGTGGACCAAGGCCAGCAGAGAGCATTTTACATGCTTTTGGATTTACAACAGGATCAAGGGGCGAAGGGTTAGGTGAGAGGATTGTTTTGGTGTAAGGAGAGACAAAGGTTCAGGGTTTCCTTTTTTTCTTTCACAAAAATGGAAGTTGGCAGATGATTTGAAGGTCTCTGCGAAGGTTCTGTTTTCCGAAATGGAAAAGTGGGTCATCGCAGATCCTTGGATGTATTAAAATATTTCAACAACCAATGTAAGTCAAATCATTTTTTTTCTTTTGATAAAATAACTTTGAGTGATGTAATGCCAATCATGATGGTTACTCAATAAATAAACACAAATATTATAAAAAAGAAACTATTATATATAAATATATTTAATGTTTAAATATATGCAATATTAATATATTGATGCGGAACAAGAAAGAGCTTATATTCAGATTTGATGGGTTTCCTACAAGGTTATATTTTGGGAAATTTTGGGTTTAAAATTTTTGTATGAAATTTTTTTTATTTGGTTAATTTAAGGTTACTCGAGGTTAGTTTCTTATTTGTCACTTTAAGGGTTTTAATTTATTTTCAAATAGATTAGGTTTTATTTAATTTTAAAGAAAGTGAAAGACTATTTTTATATCTTTTCTTTAGGCCATATTTTGGAAGGTCAAACCTTATCCGTTTAGACTAATTTTGGTTTCGTTTTAAAGGTTATTCAGTTACCTTTCCAACGAGACCAAGATCTTGAGAATTCGATGTGATTTGGGGAAGTTATGGCCAAAATACTGACAATGTATTTGTTTATAATGGGATTTAGTTATTTTAGAGTTTTATTTTTTAAGAAGTATAGTTAGAGTGGGATTTAAAAAGATTGGCATGTAAAGTCTATATGTCTGCTTGTAACCCATAATTTAATTAATGAAATTGATGAATAAAGAATTTTATTGCTTTCTCACTCTCGACTAGTGTGTTCTTCCTTTGTAAAATTTAACAATCAAGAGTGGTTCCCTTGGTGGATTCCTTGGGCTTAATCTAGCTTGGTGGAATCCAAGATCCCTTGTTTTAGGTTTGGAAAAGCTTCAAATCAGGTCTTCATATTTTCTCTCTCTTTTTTCTTTAATTCAAAGAAAAAAATCATAAAATAAAAATCAAGAACAGACCTGAGTAGAAGGGGACAATTTCTATGGTTCAAGAAACATAACAAGAGGGGTTCTTAAATGTAATAGAAGAGTTTTAACGGTGGAACAACATATAGAAGATCAATAAAACCAGAAAATTTATCAAGAATAGTAATTTTAAAATCAAAGAACACTTAAAATTAAAGGGTTAGACCGTCTTGGAGATGGGTTGCAAAAATTTTTTAGCATGAGAATGTTGTAGCCCATTCTTCGGCTAAAACAAGGGATCTCGGGCTTTTGTAGGGGGACATCTCTTCTCCACCTGATATTCCCCTCCCGACTGTGGGGATGGGTAAGTTGATGGATCCATTGGTTTCTTCACATTGTTTTGATGAAGTTGTATTGGTTAAGCCCCACCCTAGATTTCAAGGTATGGATGCCTTAGCAATTTTTTTCGCTTTGCATAAGAGTAAAGGATGGTCTCATGACCTTGATCAGCTAGATGCTCGTCTACAAATGGACCCTGTTTTTTTTACAGGATAGTTCAAAGTCGGGTTTTTGTGACTTTTGCCTGAGGATCTCGGATTTTGTAGATCTACAACCTCCTTAAGTAGTTAATGATCTAGATGGTTGTATTTTGTCAAAGGTGCCTATTTCCGTTAAGGCTTGTCCGGCTATTGGCATTTCGGTGTTGAGTTCTCGCATGCTATTATATGGTATAGTTGCTTATGTTCTAGATGCTCTTCCTATTGCTGTCACGGATGATCGTTTGGAGATTGCTATTGATCGTGACCGTTGTCCTAGTGTATTGTGGTCTTTGAGCTTCCTAACCCCAAGTTGTATACCCGAGGGGTTGTGCTCAAATCGTCTAAGGCTTTGCCGCTTTTGTCTCAACCCAACCCCAATGGGATTTACTTTTTAAAAGGAAAAAAGGATGTCTAGTGCTATTTGGAGCCTAGAGAGGTTGTGAACCCCTCCTACTTGACGACTTATTTGGAAGTGGCCCATCTTAAGGCCTCGCCTAAGTGGCTCGTCCCTTTTGGTAAGTCTACTTTGTTATCCAATTTTCATTCCTCTTTATTGCTCTCTGCTCTTGACCTTTACAGGGTTAATGTATTGTTAGATGTGAGTAAGAATCTTATCCGACCTGATTCGAAATTCCCCATATGATCAAATTCCCTTATTAATGATCTTAATATACAATTGGTCATGGTCCAATTCCAAGGGAAAGTGGAGAGTTCAGTGCTTGATGTTAAGTCAATTTCTTCATTAGAGTGAATAGGGATGTTGAGGATCATTAGTAGGTGAGGTCAAACCAGGATCTCTTGTCCTTGGTGGAGTTTAATGACCTATTTGATGATAAGGATTCTAATATTGCACTTGGATAATTGGATGCCAAGGATGGTCATGAGTTGATCCCGGATTGGGTGTTACATACATGGTTTTAAAACTAGGCCGATCCGACTCGAGATTGGATGAGACCGGTCTGATCCCGATGGTCGGATCACGAGTTGCATGGAATCAGATGATCCTATGCCTAGATCGCCTGACCCAGTGATGGATCATCCCGGATCGTCCTAGATCGGACGATCCAAACATGGGATCGATCGTCTAATTTATACAATGTCTTAAAAAATATAATTTTTTTTTTTTTAAAAAAAAAAAAGAATTTTATTAAAAATTTGTACAAAGAGTTCCACAAAGGCCTCTCTCAAAGAACCTCCTTTAAAGAACCCTAAAAGATCTTCATATAAGAGGAAAACCTAAAAAAAAAACACTTACAACGATTAAATCTGACCTTATAACGAACGATCCAGATTTGGCCGCCGAATTACATGTTTTCTATGTAAAACACACCAAAATTTTCTAACGAGGGCACTGCCCCTAAATCCTTGTTAAGGGGGGCTTGGCCCCCGGCATTGATACAACATTGCTCCCATAATAGAAGGGATCTAAACAAATTTAGATCAAGTTTCACCAACCCATCGGCTAGAATAATGAATTATGAATTATTTTATTTTTTAATCCTTATTTATATGACATTGTATATGGTTTAGCTTTTATGCATTAGATGTAATCATATTGGATGTTTAGTCTAGTAAACTACAATCTTAAACTTCTACAAGCCTCAAATCCTTTTTCATACATGTGTGATGCACTTAACATGCCTACTATTGTGTTCATCATTATTTATATGTTCTTATATATGATTTGGTTTTTATTTACTAGAAGTAATCATATTGGATGTTTGCTTATGAAATGTACAATTTTGATCTTTATATATGCTTGTAGCAATGTTTATTCAAGTATGACGCACCTAACATACCTAAAATTAAGTTTTTTCTTTTAAACTTTTATAAAAAGTATTATAAGAAATTGTAGGATTTTTGTTAACCTTGGATCAGTGTCAGATGAACGATCCACACTTGGTTCGTCCAATTCAAGGATGGATTGTCAATCTGATCTGCGGATCGGATCGGTTTTGGGCCCGAACAATCTGGGTCAGCGATCCGAGTTTTTGAACCATGGTTTCATAGATTGAAGGGATTTAGCAAGTTTTTGGGCTTGCTTATGTGGGTTTTGAGTAAGAAACCTAGGAATTGTTTTGCATGATAGAGAAAAGGTGTTTGAGTAGAGATAAGGGATCTATGATGAAATCGCTTGATGGTAGGATGCGCAATGAGCTTAAGATATTATAATGTGGAGTGAATTATGAGAAAAGAATTGGCTGGTCAAGTGAGGGTAGGAGCAGAAAGGGAAAGGGAGCATCTTGATTGTGATCCTATGGATTTAAAAATTATTATCTGGAAGGTTCGCATAATGGGTAAAAAGGATAAAAGGGTAAGCATCTGTCAAGGGCTTCTTGGCCTGAATCTGAACATTCTTTGTTTGCAAGAAACTAAAATTGAAGTTAATTTTGATGCAAGTTGTTGAGGATGTTTGGGTTTCAATAGTTGTTTGTTCCTTCTCTGGGGGTGTCTGGTGGTATCCTTATGATTTGAGACCTTAAGAGAGTGGTGGTTATGGATTTGGAGTTAGGGGTTGATTTGTTGTTTGTGTTGGGAGGAGCAAGAGTGGGTCTTCATTGTTGTTTATGGACCTACTTTGGCTTGGGAGGTGAATTCGTTTTGAGGTGAATTGGATGATATTAAAGTCCTGTGGAATTCTCTTAGGTGTATTGGGGGTGATTTAACTTAGTGAGGTTCCTTTCTGAAAGGAAGGGTGAAACTAGAGTTAACCCTAGAATGGCCAAATTTGTGGCGTTCATTGATAAATGGACATTGATTGGTGGGCCTTTAAAGGGGGTCAAGTTCACCTAGTCAAACTTTCAGGATTGTCCCTCGCTTAGTAGATTAGATTGCTTTTTGTTCTACTTCGATTAGGAGAACCTTAACCCCTACTTGATTCAATCAGCCCTCCCTAGGTCAAGTGGTCAACCTCAGATCATACTTCTGTTTTGCTTGAACCTTTCAAATTCGTTGGCTGTCCTGTTCCTTACAAATTTGAGGAAATGTGGTTCCAGGTGGAGGACTATATGGAAGTGGTGGAGAATGAATTGGATGAGAGTGATTTTCAAGGTTCTCCTAGTCATGTCTTTGCCTCAAATTGAAAGCTTTGAAAACAAGGTTGAGAGCTTGGAGTAAGTCTAGGTTTGGTTTCTTTAAAGCCTTTAAAGAGGATTGCTTGACTAAGATAAAGAAATTGATGATATTGAGGAAGAGCGATGCTTGTCCAGAGGATTCTCAAGGATAAACTAAGACGTGATTTCCAGTTTGAAGCTGTGAAAATTTTCTAGAGGCAAAGATATAGGATTAAGTGCATAAAATAATGGAACATGAATGCTAAATGTTCTCATATGGTGACCTTACCTAGGTAGGAAGTGTCACAACTTGATCTCTGGCCTTCAAGTTAAAATTAATGGGTCTTGGACTCATGATTAAGGCTCATAAAAAATGAAGTGTTCGATTTCTACTCTCGCCTTTATTGAGGCTATTTAATACATAAGATCTAGGGGAGGCATCAGATGTAATTAAGGACCTGATCCCTAACGATGGTGGACCTCATGGGTGTGATGTGATGGTTAATCACGTGTGGACCCCACCCGCTTATCAACATAGCACAATATGATATATCGATGAACTCAAGGGCCATTGATGGTCTTATGATCTTTTCTGAACAATTAATCAACATTGGCCCATGTTGAATTAACTTTAATTGTATTATAAATCTATGATCGTGCAATTTTAGGAATACCAAGATATCTCAAGAAATCTCTAATTTAGACCATCAGATGAGTGGCTTTCCCAAGGACCCCTTTGATAATTGCTATTGTATTGTGAAATCCTACAATCTTTTTGGTCGATAACTGCAAATTGGTTAACCAATTTGAGAAGTCAATTGTGTAAAAAACTATTACACACACGACTTCAAAGTCAAGATCGAAATCAAGTCTTCAGGTAACACTAAGAAGACCACTCAAAAGAAAAGGAAGTCTTCTAGGGTGAAGGTTACCAAAATGCAATTTTAGAAAATGTATTTGTGGTCTCTAAGACCACTAAAGAGGTAACTAAAATCTCAACAACCCCTAGGTTGTCTCCATAAAGCCATGTGCTAGGGGTGATTCCACCCACTCAAATAATGATTGGTTCCATACCAATCAACATGGTTATTGTTTCAATCATGATGGTAACCACATTTGAAGCAGAATTATCCTCTCCCTCAACTCCAAAAGTCAAATTTATCAAGAAGGGAATGACTTTCAAGACTGGAAATGTTTCAAGGGTGGCTACTTCTAGGCCTTCTAAGACTTCATATCAACCAATCCCTTTTGGTTCAATTCAATTCTGACCACGAGTAATTGAACTCGAGTCTTCAAACAAAGACAAGCAAGTCCTTAATACTGATACTTTAAGCATATCTTCACCATTATCATTCAGTACTAATGAATCCTCAATATCATTGGCAAATAAGAATCTAGTTTTGAGTAGGAAAGTTTCTAGAAAGCCACCAAGGAGAAAATAGGTGCACAATCAAGCAACATCTTTTTTCCCTTTGACTACTTTCACTGTAGAACAATCTAAAAAAGCTAAGATAGATCTGGAGGCAAAGAAATGTGTTTTCTATTCTAAATTTGTTTTTGCTAAAGAAGTTGGACTCACATGTGAAATTGGGGCATATGGTATGTCTGGAAAGAATTCAACATTTGGAAGTCGTCCCATCACTTGTTCTATGACAAGACAACGATGCCTTACAACTTAGACTGAATAATCGAACATCATGTCTATTGATGATTTAGTCTTGATGGATGCATCTTCGAGTGACTCGTTTTCTGATGTCTACAGTATCAATGACTAATCCTCTATACAAGAAAATGGATGCCATTTTTCAAGAAGATGAGTTTCCAAATGAACTATCAACTCGTTTCAAGAAGGGATTGCAAATCAATGATATTAAGCATCCTGTCATGCCAATATTAGTAACTAGGGCTGTTTCCATGACATTTGGACTGTTAGGTGGGTTATAGAAATGAATAGACTATTAGGTATATTGTAAGGTTTAAATCCCTTAGTCAAACTGAATTTAATACATGGGGATTGAGGCTTAGGTAAAGGTGGGCATAGGCCAGGCCAACCCTAGCCCGGCCCTAAAATTGGCCCGAAAAAGCCCATCCCAAGCTAGGCCCAAGGCCCGAACTTTTACATATATAATATAATATATTATATATAATATATTAAGTATTTAAAAATTATCAATATTACATAGCTTAGTTGATAAAAATGTTTTTTTACAATAAG
>JAOXJP010042647.1:0-16333 GCA_025762735.1 Platanus orientalis
CTTCCATTGAAGGTCTCGCATATAACACCTCATTCTCCTGCTCTGAAACCGAAGGAGACAGCAAAGATAAAGCCTCCTAATCAAACTCCACCTTAGACGTCGTTAACAAGTCTTGGAATAAAGAAACAATAGCTTCATGAATCGCTTTAGTCGAACTCAACACCTGGCTGTCATCAAGCCCCATTCTCTCAACTCTTTGGTTATTCCTTTTCACTCTCAACATCGCATGAAAAAAAAGTAGAATTCTCTTCCCCTTCCGCTAGCCATTTGACACACGTCTTTTGACAATTTATAATTTCCTCACGGTGGAGCCACTGCACATGTTTCTATTTGCACAACAATAAATCATTCTTAGTTTGTTGAGATTAATTCACACTCATAGCTTGTTCCAAGCCAACAATCCGATCTTCAAGCTCTTTTAATTCCCTATCCACTCTGCCAAACACCTCACTATTCCACTTCCGCAAAGTCGCTTTGAGAGCCTTTAGTTTCTGACTTATACGCACCATATAACAGCCCTCCACTTGAGTCTGCCACACATCTTATACTATAGAAAGAAAGCCTTCATGCGTGCCCCACATTCATTGAAAGCGAAACGGCCTCACCACCGTCCCCCCCTCTCGAACTAAAGAAACCAACATCAGACAATGATCTGAAGAGGAACGAGGCAAATACTCCACTCGAACATCCCCAAATAAATTTATAAATGCTGTATTTACCAACACTCTATCCAATCGGGCCCAAATACGCCTCCCCCCCAATCTTCCGTTACACCAAGACAACCGATGGCCCTCATAAGGTAGATCAACAAGGCCACAATCATGGATACAAGCATTAAATTCACCCTTTGACCTTGCCGCCTGCAAATTTCCACCAACCATTTTCGTATCATCCCGAATAACATTAAAATCCCCCCCTACGAAACACGGGAAGCCATTCGCATTCAGGCCACATAGATATTCCCACAACTCCATACGTATAATCCAGAAACAACTTGCATAAACAAAAGTCACTAACACATGGTAAGTACCATGGACAAACCAGTCACTAATTGCTTGATCCGACACTGACACTGTTTCAAACTCCAAATCATCATCCCAAAAAATCCATATTTTTCCCCCAACCGAAGCATTATTAAAAAAATTAGGCAACTTCATCCATCTTGCCCAACGACTACATTTATTAGCATCCAAAAAAGGCTTTAAAAGGGCCACCACCGAAGGGCGACTTTTATTTAAAAAGCGCCGAAGTCTACTCTTCGACGAAAGAATACCCCTAATATTCCACGTTAATATGTGCATTATAAATCAAAGAATTTTTTTTGAACGAGTACGCCGCTCTGGAACCACGATGGATTTTTCTTTTCTAATCCCCCTTAATTTTTTTAAAGGCACATTCATGTCTGGGTCTGAATCGAAACACTTAGCCGCTAACTCATTTAATTCTTCCTCAGGTTCCACATCTGACACTGCTCGATCAAGAACAACTAACCCCTCATCATCAAAGCCTTCCATCCCCAAACTTCCCCTCTCTGCCAAACATCCGAGTTCAAACTCCAGTGCTTCATCAACCAATTTCAAGGAGCTTCGGGGAGAGCATTTGGTCGAAGTAATAATTTGGTCCTCCTCACTTTCCTCCTTAGTGATATCAAACAAGTTGCCATTCCCCCCTTGAGCATTATTCTGAAAATTCGGTTCCCCAGAGTTGGGACCATTCTCTACCTGGAAGCCCACGTAAGCAGTTAGACCAGTTATACTAGCAACCAAACAATTCTCATGGACCTCTCCAGACAGTGCCACAAAAAATACCCCAGGCGACACCACTTTCTTCTCTTCAGCTCGTTTCCGATTACCCACCAGAATGGCCTCTCGACGTAAAAAGGAAAGTTTGATGTTTGGCCCTTCGCACCGTATAATATGTGTGTCTGGCCCTCCGCACGGGGTATAATACGTGTATCTGACCCTTTGTACCGGGTATAATAGGTATGTCAGGTACCCAATCACCGGGTCACATTAATAGGTTAAAACCATGGTCCGATTATTCTGTTTAATTCTGTTTTGACATCAGCTGTCTGTTCCTGTTTTGGATATCTACCTGTTCTATTCTATTTTAGATATCTACCTGTTCTATTATCCGTTAGTTTATGGTTTGATCTCTGTTTCTGACTTGATATCTCAATTCTATTATTTTCAGTATCCGTATTTTTAGTAGATATGGTATATGTATCTCAGTTCTGTTTCTATTCACTTTATCTCAGTTCAGTTCAGTTATGTTTTAGTTTCAGCATATGTTTTAGTCTGATAGCATGTTTTAAGTTCTATAAAATATTCTGCTCAGTTAGCCCATATTTCTGTAATTGTGATGTATGTCTATGGTACATTGTTGAGTTGTCAAGCTCACTCTGTTGTTGACAAACATTTCAGGTGATGAGAATTTAGAGGTGAACCCTATAGATGAGTTAGAGACTATTAGTGATATGATCTGAGGCATGAGGTTGATGCCATGAGTGGAGAGTTATTTCAGTACTTAGCTAGTTTATTTTCAGCAATATGATTATGTAGTGAGGATCAGTTGTATCCTTAGATTTAGTTACATTACAGTTATTTGATATTATTTAGTTTGTCAGACTGATGTTATTTCATATATGAGATTTGTTTGGTTTATTATTCCACTGTGAGAGAGATTATTGTGATACGATGATTAGGATGATATTCCACTATATATATAAAAATAAATACATAACAAAATATATAACTTATACATATTTATATATAAGTATAAGTATAAGTTCTGGGAATGCATTACATCAGACTTTGGGTTCATTAGTGCACTATGAGTTTGGGGTGTGATAACACCAAGAAGAATGCCCAAATAAGAGGAGGGAAGCACCCTATATTACACCCTAACACTGTAGTATCATGCCAAAGACCCTCCACCTGACCCACTCCATAAATACAACTCTTTAAAAGGTTAACCCTCAATCCCAATACCGTTTAAGATCATGAATGACCACTTCAAGTATTTTAGTTGCCTTGTTGAGTTTCTGCACATAATTATTATGTCATATGCAAATTAGAGGTAATAGATTGTTGTCCCATTGTTCCCCATTTCAAAACCCTTCATCATACCTCATTAAAAAATCCTTGGAAAACAACACTCCAAATGCCTCTACTAGTACCAAAAAGAGGAACGGGGATGAAGGATCTCTTTGATATAGGCCTCTAGAACAATAAAAAACTCCATAAAGGAACCATTAAGAATGATAACGAATGAAATAGTGCCATAGCATTTAGATATCCAATTTCATCACTAGACACCAAAACTTATACGTTTCAACATATAATCTAGATAGTTCCAGTGTACCCTATCATAAGTTGTTTCCATATCAAATTTACAAAGAATACCAGATTCCCCATTCTTAATCATTGTATCAATACACTCATTTTCTACCAAAACCCCATCGCTACTTTTCCTCGTCCAATGAAAATAGATTGATTAATAGAAACTATGACGTTTATAACTCCCTTTTCTATGGCTCATAAGGAGATTCAAAATACATTAATATATGGTTTTCACCAAGCTAATTGGCCAAAAATCTATGATTGTGTCCACTCCTGTTTTTTGGAATAAGGGAGATAAATGTAACATTGCTCACTTTATCTAATAAACCATTAAAGTATAAATTGTCAATAATCTTCATTATATCACCATTTACCACCTCCAACAAGCTTTAAAAAAAAACATCAAGAATCCATTTGGAAATGGAGATATATAATCCTCAATGTTGCATATGATATTTTTAACTTCCTCTTCACCAATAGGCTTTTCCAACCAATCACATTGCTCCTTTACAAGGGAATTAAATTTCATACCATACATTGAGCTTTGGTATCGGGATCACGGGATCACTGTAAAGATCCATGATGAAGCTAACCACATGATTCTTAATCTATTCTTTCTCGTCCAATTCATTTTTGATTCGCAACTTAGAAATGAAATTTACATTCCTTCTTGTAGATGCAATCCTATGAAAGAATTTTGTATTACTATTAATCATCCGCATGAAATAACGTTGCCATATAACTAAGGCAATATAAACGAAGTAGAGAGTTGCTTTTGGTGGTATTCTTGATTAAAGTTCCTTTACTAAACTTGAACTTTGGGTTTTGGAGCTGTGCACTCAAAACAAAAAAAAAGTTATCCTTATTATGTAGCCAGTTTTTAATGAATCCTATTATGTAGCTATGGAAAACAAAAATTGGGTGTCAACTCTTGTTTGCTTGAAATAAGAGACTAAAAAATTGGTTGTTAATCCTTATTTTTGTCATACATAATATTAGTTAAGGAAAATTACGTTGCATAACAAATTAAAGTCAACTAAGTTTCTGTTGTGGATTTATGTTGTTACACAAGGTTGACACTCTATCTATGCGTTCTCAGTCACAATAGCACAATACCATAACTAGACGGTTATAACTAATTTAAGCAATTGATATCAGGTTTCTACCTAACACATCCATCTACTTAAGACCTTAGTATTTACCAATGGGATGTTGATGCTTAAATTCATTATATATATATATTGTTCTAGCAAAAAACCTACCAGCATTAAAATGATATGCTTGAGGAGTAGATTTTATGTACCACCCCATAACACTCCTAAAGGGTTAAATGGTAATTGAACATAACTAAGGGTAAAATTATCATTTAATATTGTTAGATAGCCCATAGTGAGGTTTGGGATCCAATTGAGCCAATGAGAAGTGGGGACAAACCAAGTTGAGCCATGGACTTAACAAGTCCTAAGGTTGACCCAAGAGTGTATTTAAGGTAAATTCGTAGACAGATTTGTATCAACCCCGAAATAATTGAAGGAAAATCCATCCGTCATTAGAAAGATCTAGCAGTATACGTTCCACAAAACAAAGCATGGGTGAATTGGAGTTTCTCAGAGAAAGTTATGATTGTATTCACACAAGGAGTCTATGCTGACAAGCTAACTGACTTGTAGTAACTTTAGAGATACACCAACAAAAATGTAAGACAAATTTGTAAGCAAACTTTATGTCATTATAATTGTCTTGAAATATAATTTCCAACAAAATAAACAACGATTGAAATAGATAAGCATAAAGGGAGATACAACCATTTTAGTGCGGAGAAGTAAAAAATTGAAGAAAAAAAAAACAGGGGGGATTCGGGCACTAGGCTTGATCGATCGGGGAGGGGTAACCCGATTGATTAGGGTGTGTGTTGAAGACTCGAAATCACCTGGATTCGCACATTAGTTGGTTTTCTTGCATGGAAAACCCTAAGTAATGACTATAAAAGCCCTTTTTGCCTTATTTAGGTTTATGTGGCATAAAAGAAATGAGGTTTTTGAGAGAAATATGTGTTTTGGAAAAAACTTGGGAGAATAGAGATTCTTCTTCTCCACAAGCTTTGTAAGTTACAAAACCTAGATTTAGCTTAAGAAATATGTTGTTTACTATTTTCTTTATTTGTTTTGGATTCTAACCTTGGTTTTATTGCTTGATTTTAGAGAAGATGAGTGACACCAAGGGGGGAGGAGTGGAACAAGAAGAATCTCTTGGGATTTGAAGAGATCTAGTTTTGTGAGTAGATATGCATTTTATGCTCACTTTCCATACCTATGATCCTAAATTTAATGTTTATGCGCTATGTTTTGGTAGATCCATCTCTACTTCATTTTGAACTTGTTGATGGATCTTAGTATTCTTGATGGGAACATGTTAGATAGTAAGCTCTTTGTTGGTTCTTTGATTTATTGGATGTTAGAGCTATGTTTTCATTGATAGTCATGTGGGATGATTGGAATGGTTTCTAATCTATGTGATGAAGTTGGGAGTATGATTTTGCATGGGATGAAGGGGTTGAGAGGATTCTTGTGGTGAAGATTGGGTTTCCCCTTTGTTTTCCTCATTAGTTCCTTATTTCTTGCTTTTTACATGTTTGATAAAATGCGTCTTGCTGTTTTTCCTTATCATATATATGCCTTTTGGATGCCTTGGATTCCTTACATGAGCTTATTATCTTCTTTGGTAGATTTCTGTTGTCAATTTTATTATACTCGCAAGTGCACAGATCTATTCATTAGTATAGTTCCGACAAATGAAGGTTGAACCCATAGGGACTTGAGTGAATAATCTCAAATGAGCAAACTTATTCCAATTAGCTTTACAAAATCCTAGTCTAGCCAAAAGATTTGGGTTTATCTTAGATTAAAACTGTTTCAATTAAACATGCAAACAATAAATAAGGGGAAAAACTAATTAGAAAACCTTAAGGAAGAAAAACTCTAAGTCCTATAATCTACTCTATGAAACTCACAAACCTTGATCCATTCTATAATTTTTCCTCATACTTCATAATGCTTTGAATCCAATCCAACATTATAGACAATCTTCAATTGGTCTTTTTTAGAAAGCTGAAGCCATGCTCTTCCTAGCTTTAAAAATATATGATCAAATAATTCAATGTAAATATGTAGGAAATAACAAAGAGTAAGAGACCCTACATTGAACTTATAAACCTTGATCCATTTTATAAATTTTCCACATACTTCATAATGCTTCGAAACCAACCTAATATTATGAAAAATCTTCAATTGGTCATTTTTAGAAAGCTAAAGTCATGATTTTCTTGGCTTTGAATATATAGGATCAAAAAATTCAATGTAAATATGCAGGAAATAACAAAGAGTAAGAAACCCTATAATTGGCAATATAAGATCAAACTAAATAATTTAGAAATTAAGCTGAATCATGAAAAAAACATAATTAAAACCATACTCAACATACATCCATGGAGAATTTAAAGGAAAATAAGATTCTTTGAATTATAACTCGATAATCATGGAAAAAATTAGAGATCAAAGGTTTGCTTACAACCATAGAGCTTCATTTAGGCTTTAGAGAATGGAATTAGCCACTCATGAAGGTTTTGTATATCAAAGGATTACAAAATATAAAGAAAAGAGAATTTGTGAATTGGTGAATAATTTCACTTGATGCTCTTCACTATTGTGTACATTTATTTATATACAAAATTGATAAAAATCCAAAATCATAAGGTACCTAAATAAAACAACACAACTTTACAAGGATTGATGTCATTTATTCCTAATATATAACATACGAGAGGTGGTTTGATCATCCATTCCTAATATACAACATGTGAGAGGTGGCTTAATCATCCATTCCTAATATGCCAGACGTGAGAGGTGGTTTGATCATCCATTTATTGATTCAATTAAATTTGAACTCATTTTCCAATTTAGAAAATCTGATTGGTTGCTCTTTTTAACTAATTAGGCTCATTCAAATCTTGAATATTGTTTTTTAATTTGAGTTGGACTTAGATCAATTGATTTGGAGTCCATCTTTAAGCCTTGGATAAAACCCATTAACATGTTAAGACCATTTTACTTACTAAACATGAATAAATTATAATTAGTCATAGAATAACATAAAAGTTAGACTAACAATGCACGTATGAAAGTATTTTCTTTAACATATTTCATGCACATCAATTTCCCTTGATTCATGTTAAATCATGAAAAATTATGCTAATTCTATTGGTCCTCATGTTACTATATTAAGCTTTGCATCACAGAGTAGCTTTTGGGTGGCATGAGTATGTTGTATTTCACATGGTTTACTCCAGTATTTTCATGAGACATTTTACTTAAACTTCTACACAAGTTTTAAAAAAATTGAGATACTTGGTTTTTGACCTTTATGGTAACTGACATAAAATGAATTTACATTCATGTGGATCCCATATGTCCTTAGATTTGTATTAAGTATCTTCACTTGCATCTTAATATTTGATCCCCTTACATGTGGTTTCTTTTTCCAAGATTTTGTATTTTTTATGAGATAGAACATGTGGATATTTTAAAATGACATATTTTTGTAGTGATTACATTACTTTACATAAACATGAATTTGATTCATTGTTTCTTTTTAGACCCATAGTTTTGTTTTAACACCCTTGTTCGAGGGGATTTTAGTAGACACAAATATGCCATTGTCTTGAGAAATTTTAGAGGACTACTCTGATCCAAGGTAATTATATAGGATACATCCTTGATGTCCTAAGAGATTTTTGCAATTACAAACTTTGCCATTGAGGATACAGTACAATGAGTACCCTTTACACCCCAGGGATTTTTGTGGGCTATATAGTGTTTGGCATGAGACATATCACTCGGCATGTACATATAATACTTAATACATGACATATAATATGTAGTATATACATGGTTCAGTTTGGTCCACTTTGGATACTCTTATGGTTATCTTGTGACATGTGCATACTCGAATCACAGTAAAGATACATATTTAGTAAATTTGATACACTCAAATATCTATTTTGATTCATTAGTATATCTTGATTTTTCCTATTTGCTAGTGTAAATATTTTTGTCATCTTTTGTGTGGCATAAACTACATACATTTTTATTAAATCCGTCAAGCGTACCCCAATTGACATCCCCTTACAGATGGAGGCATGAAATACAAGAATTACTAGGAGTTGTCAGGGAGATGACAAGGTGAGAGTTTAGATAGACACTATGTTTGAAGACTTTTATTTTACTTTACATTTCTACTAGACACTGGATTTGAGACATTATATTAATTTCAATTTTGGATTTGTATTATCGGCCATTGGATGCCTTATTATGGATGTAGAATTTATACTTCTTGATTAATATTTGATGGATATGGATTATTTTTTTGCTGCACTCACTTTGGATTTTGATTTTTTTATTATTTTGCTGCAATATGTTTAGTTTAAATGGACTTAAATAGATATAAAAAGGAAAAAATGATCATTTTATATGATAATTGATATGAATAGGTAAGATGGTTGATGACATACTCCGAGCTCATTGGTTTCTCTACTATAAGAAACGGGTTCAGGGCCGGTCATTCCCATGTCATAGATTTGGACTCGGCCCACTAAATGGTTTGCGGATTTGGGTCATGACATTCTAGGTATTTTGAAAATGAAATTGAGGTTGGTTTCAATTTTCTCTTTCATTTAAATTTCAACTTAATGATTTATATTAACAAAATAATTTAAAAATCATGATTGGCTAAGATTCAGTTTTGCATTCTGACACATTTTGGGGAACAAAAACTTACCATTTTAGTGGACCCACAAAACTTTAGCAGTGGGAAGATTTGAATCAATAACTTATTGGCATTGACCAATGTGTTGAAAAATGAACAATGCTATAGCACATGTTGAAAAATAAGCAACTACTATCCACAAAATCTTATCACATTTAAGAAAATGAGTAACTAAAATCTATAGAATCTTTGGTATAACATAAGGATATAAAAATAAATAAATAAACAAATAAGATGGATGAAAAATATCCTTAAAGAAAATCATCAAAATGATCTTATCATACATGTAGGCATGTCTTTATAGAAGGATCATATTTAAGACATTAGAATATAACACTTAGAATACCTTATTTGAAAAAGCTTTCTACTATCTCTAATATCAAATCTTGAAATCATGATAGAAGATTCAAGGATATTTAATAAGAGTAGAGACCAATCATTTTATAGGTAAATTTGTGGTCATATAAAAGGTCATCCCATCAATGACTTCTATCAATGACCACATAAAATGTTTCCCCATTAATAGTGTTAAATACCAAAAGCCACCATCAATGACCATATTCATCAATGGTGTAGAGAACACCAAATGTTTCCAACAATGTCACATGAAAAGTCTCTCAATCAATGGTATAGAGAATACCGAAAACCATCATTAATGGTGTAGAGAGTACAAAAAATCTCAATCAATACCACATAAAAAGCCTCTTATCAATGGTACAAGAACACCAAAAGCTACTATCAATGACCACATGAAAATGTCTCTCATTTATATTGTAGAGAACACCAAGAGTCACCATTAATGGTTACATGAAAAATATCATATAAATGATATAGAAAACATAAAAAACCACTATCAATGACCATATGAAAGGTTTCTCATTAATGGTACAAAAAACATCAAAAGTTTCCATCAATGACCACATGATTACATTAATGGGTATTTCTTAATGTTCATTAATTCTTTAAATCTATTCTATTATATGTATATATATTGATCAAATAATCACAATTTCTTATACAATGAAAAAGTAAATGAATTTCTCAAGCTTTTGCGATCTAAATTACATTCCTATTAAATCCATGTTAACGGAGTTATATATATATATATTCAGTTCTCTTTCTTATCTTGGTATATTTTTATCTTTTTCATTTCTAACTGAAATTAATTAATTTTATTATTTTAAAAAAATTATGTGATCAGGTTCACTCGCTAGTGTGTATATATTTGATAAAAGATGTAATTTTAATATAAAAAGCTATAAAATGGTACACACCTTAGAGAGTAGAATGCGGTAATATAGAGCTGAGTGTGCATAATACCAATAGGTGTCAAAATGATGAAAAATTGATTGACATGATTCAGTCATGAGTTTGGAGATCATGACACTTCTAAGAAGTGGTGAGATGGTGCAGTTTGAAGGATCTACAAGGACAAGGAAATGATAAGGATGCCATAATCAAAGCTAATTTGAAGCTTATGAATTAAGGGAATGGGAACTCGTGTAATGTAATCATCTCAATCAACTTTTAGAGTGAAATTGTATAGTTTGTTTCTTTAGCCCCCATTATTTTCCCTGTTTTTCACCCACATGGTGATTTGCTTTTTTCAACCTGTATGTTTTTGAATAGATTCCTTAGTACCTCAAAAAGAAAAGAAAAGAAAAGAAAGCTCAACCACAAATTAGTGATGACAAATGATCTGCATATCCAATCGAACAATTGGCTTCTCTTTTACTCACACGCAAACACACACACACATACACTTTATATGCACATGTATCATCACTGTTAGTTCTTTGTTTGGTGGACATGTCAAATTTTCATTTATTTATGGTAAGACCACTTGTGAACACCACTGCATCATTGAGCAAGACCCACACCACATGTGGGAGAGGCAGAAGAAATCAACTACAAAGATGAATGATTAACCGTGGTTCATACTGTTAGGAGCATAGTTTTGAGGATCGGACTGGACATTGAACCAATAAGGTGGATGATACTGGATTCGTCCATCGGTTTACATGATTTAACCGTAGTTCAGTTCTATCATAAGTAAAATATAATAAAATACCAAAAATAAAGCAATTCATAATGCATTAGAAGGCTTACGTATGAGTTTTTAGTTTTTAATCATACCAACAAAATGTAGTAAAATACCAAAAATTAAAATAGTTCATTAAAAAGTGGGATTGGAATTTGTATAGACATATTTTCATTTTTTTCTTTTCTTCTAAATCTGCTTAAAAAATAAAAATCAGTTAGTTTTATTAGACCAAATTCATATAAAACCAACTTGATTTTCATCGGTTTTACTAGTTTTAAGCTTCTATTAGAATCATTTAGGGTGTTGGTTTCGGTCAAATCTAATTGGACCACTCATTCCGGTATGGTTTTCAAAACCATGATTAGGAGATTCAACCTCAAGACATCTCTAAAAAAAAGGCGAAGCTGCACCCACCTGGGCATGTATCAATTTACAAATATGCCTATGTACACATCACCTAACGGTTCCATTCCCACATGCACATGAGAAAAGGATAGTCGCACATGAGAAAAAGACGGAAGGAGATAAATATTAAGGTTATCCGTCTACATCACCACCGTCCTATTGCACCTGCTTCCATTAGTCTCTATGCTTATTCTTTATTTAAGATTCGACCTTATGAAGGTATTTTTAATCGTCCATAGCTGCTGGACTTTCCTTTTAACTTTTGCATGGGACCCAGACCCCTGTGACGGGCACACTGTACATCCTGGACAGAACATCACCACCGTCCTATTGCACCCTTCCTCCCAAAGTCTTTATGCTTATTCTTTATTTAAGATTCGACCTACTTATCAATGAAGATAATTTTAATAAGATGTCTATTTGCTTGGACTTTCCTTTTATTTCTTTTTCTATTCAGCAATTGCTGGATTGAAATTTTTGAGTCAGGATATTCTGTCGGCACCTCTTGCCTCTTTACAGGGTGGGCCATGCACTTTTGCATGGGAACCATACCCCTTAGTGTTTATGGTGATTTATAAGTTGACAGGTGTGTTGTGTTAAGATTTGATATATTTTTTTTTCCAAACAAGTATTCATTTGAAAAAATAAGTAGTCAAAAAAAGACACTAAATTAAAAAATACATTATTTACTAAAAAATAAAAAATACATCATGTGTTAATCAATGGAATACTTAGAGGTCTGTATCAACCCAGACAATCATTATTCAAAACAACAACAACAACATACAGTCTTATCCCAACTATTTAGGATCAGTTATATGAATCCTGTTCTTCCATTCTATCCTGTTTAGAATCATATCAACAACATATAGTCTTATCCCAACTATTTAGGATCAGTTACATGAATCCTGTTCTTTCATTCTATCTTGTTTAGAATCATATCTATCGTTAAATTATAAGTTAGCATGTTTTTCTTTATTATTTTCATTTAAGTCAATTTTGGCATTTGTCTAGTCTTTTTAACACCTTCAACTTGTATTGTTTCACTCTATTTTACTAGTGTTTTCGTTATCTAATCATTCTTCAAAAATAAAAAATAAGAAATGATAAGAAGAATCGGTAACCGGTCTCGAAGCGATTAGAAGTGGGCTATCATCTCACAGTCGACCAAAACATTGAACAAAAATCCAAGCTGCAAACGCTCCTCATTGCCGAGTGCCGACGCACAACAAGAACCGGCCAACGGTAGGGTAAAGTGGACCAGCTGTCCCCCTTAATAATAATGCAACGACTTCACGGTTCACACACCTACGACGATAGTCACTTCCAACAGTTATTCCAGGTGTCCTCATACTTATAATTTGTCACGTGTCACAAAAGCAATGAATAACTGATCCATCTCCAGTTCCACCGAAGAGATATCACGCCAGTACAGATTAACATGCTACACAATGCCCAATAAAGGATTAATTGGTAAATACACAGTACTCTTACACTATCAATTTACTATCAAACCCATAAAGCGGATATTCATAGAAGTACGTGTCACGCATTGGTTGGTACTGGCGTGATCTATCTCCAATTTTACAGGAGTTAGTTGGAACCAAGCAGCGATGAAACGATGCTTGCCACCCCAGCGCACGTAAAGCTGCATATAAATCGCCAACTGGTGGAAACGCAAACACGGTCCACCGGAAAAGACGATGGCAATTTCGTAATTTAATCATAGAAGACATTCTAATCCAACGATTGTAGATTACTACATTGTTTGAATCTCTCAGATGAAAGATCTCAATCCAACGGCTTATAGCCATCTTGTTCTTGCTTAACGTTAGTTCACCTCGCCTACCAGTCTTCGTTCTCTTTCATTTCTTTTTTGTCCTCGTCCTTCGAAGCCACGGTTTCTCGCCGTGCTTCCGAGGGTTTTCTCGTTTTTTTCGTTCGATTCTAGGGTTCTTGAAGCTGAAATCTCCCTAGATTTTATCGAACAAAGACATTAAAATAAAATAACAAGGGGATTTTCTTCGCTTTCTGATTGCAGATGGAGTGGTTTGCGTTTAGATTTTTAGGGTTTCTGACTGCACAGAAGTGAAGAACGAGAATTTGGTTTTGTTAGGGTTTGAAGTGGTTTTAAATTAGGGGATTAAAGGCGGTTTTATGCTTTTGCTTTTGGGGATTCTTCGGCTGCAGGGTTGCAGATTCGGAAGGACGGTAGATAACCGTCCTTCGTCTTTAAAATTTTCATTTTAGGGTTTGATTTTAGGTTGAATTGAATTGTAATTGTGGGATTCTTGAATTGGGGAAATTTGGTTCTGTTGTAGTTCAATTCGGCAGAGCGCAATGACGTATAATGCCGATGACTCTGTGGTTCCGGAGTTGAAGCTGCAGAAGGAAGATAGAAATGGGGATTATTTGGGATTGCTCTGCTCGGATGGTCATGAGGTTGAGGAGTTCGGAGGGGCGGAGCCTCCATCTCCTAAAAAGGGAAAATCTGTGGGGTGGTGGGTGAAGATGGTTTTATTTTGCATTTGCTTGGGGGCGCTGGCCATTGTTGGTATCATCTGGGTTGGGCCTATCATCATGGAAAAGGTTTTCATTCATAGATCATCTCCAATTTCCTGGTTTGATGTTCAATTTACATTCTGTTGAACACCTTTTTATCCATGCTCTTCTCATTAGTATTTTCTTACATGTCTCTTGATTTTTTTCCCCTGGAAGTAGCATCTGTAGGATTTGTAACTATGGGTGATGTTGTGAATTATACATTGTATCCAATAGTTTACGTGAGCACATGAATCCATGTTTTTGCTAATATATCACACACTCATGGAAGCATATGGAAGCCTCACTGCGACTATTTGTTTTTATGCATTGGTCACACACACATGAAAACATATGCAAGACTCACTGAGACTCCATATGATGTGTTGATGTTTGATAGTAATTTATTTTGATGAATAACGGCTGAATTATTAAGAAACAAGCAATACAGATTACATGAAATGCAAATTATTATATAGTATTTGTTGTAATCATAGTTTTAGTGTGAGTGTGGAATGCATTTCAACCCTGAAGTTTCTTTTGAGAGTATTGACTGAACAATTAGATGGTTATTTTTATTTTTTATTTTTGATAAATGGCATTCTTATTAGGGGGATCAGAAAACACAAAAAACCATACATGAGAGCTATACAAGTTTACACCATGGAGGAAGCATATGGAACCAAAAGACACTCTATCCTGGTGTACAATTAAGCCCAATAATGGCTGCTCTATCCCATGAGAAGTCCCTTTTACCAGTATTCTCTAGCCTTCTACAACATTTGGGACAAAAAAAGACCCTCTTATTAGATCTGTTGAGGACTCAAACTGGATGCGTCATTTTTTTTAACTAAACTTTGTATAGAAAATGCTGTAGACCATTGGCATGGTCAAGGGAATAAGAACAATATACAAGGGCAATATATTATACATTTCTTTTATAAAACAAGATACATTCTACATTTTTGGATGGAAATCAACAGTATGCAGGTCCTAGTCAGTGGTGTAATTTTATTTGGTGATGTAGAACAAATCAAAGAGCAGCCCAAAACCCAATGTAATCCACCAAAAACAGCTTAGTTTATATAGAAGTAGTCTTTTAGGCTTGTAATCAAACACTTAGAAGGCTGGACAGCAGCTTGTTGATGAAGTTTATGCACTTAGAAGATGTCTTTCTTCAGTTACTTATTATATTCCATCACATAAACTCTTCCCCAAGTCACTTCTTGGATCAGCCAACAAGTTATAACCCAAATCTTCAAGTATTGTCACTTAGGAATTTATTCTAACACTTGTACTCCAAGTCATTACACAGCAGAAAAATTTCTTGTACAAAACCACTGATTCTCTTCAAGTTTTAATCAAGTAACCATCTAAATATATTCCTTGATGCAAGTATAGGTCTCCATGTGTAACCAGATGCTAGAAGGTTGGGTGGGTTTCTAAAAAAAAACTTTAAAGAAGCTAAGAATCCAGCCTGGATGAATGGTTCTAGCCCATGGGTTTTTTAATTTAATTAACCCAAAACACTGAGGGAAGTGTCCCTTTATCAACCGCAGGTCATGGGCTAGAACCATTCGTCCAGTCTGGATTCTTAGCTTCTTCAGGGGTTAATTTTCTATATAAAAAAAAATTAAAATCCAAGATAAACACTTGCTGGAAAATTTCTGGACAGCAAGGTATAGAGGTTCTTGAATGGGTTTTAACCAATTTTCTGAGGTATTTGGGCTAACCGATTGATGAAGAGGGTAATAGAGAGTGTTAGGTGATGAAGGGATGTAAATGATGATAAAATATGGTGGCTGGCTGGTGTATAGGGGAAGTTATGGGATTAAGGGAGTGAAGATGAAAGAACTTTACAGCTTATGGGGATGGGTTTTGGCAAAGGGGAATCAATAACTCAAGAAAGAAACCAGAAAAATAGTGAAGGAGAAGAAGAAGGAGAATAGATACCTTGTGAAGTCATCACCAACCTCATGCTTAGGAAATCACCAACCTAAGTTCCACTTGGAATCAAGAAGCTTGGAAGAAGGAGAAGTCCACTCGGTTAGAGAGAAACCAGAAAAAATTTATTCCATCTTGCATGCTCGAACAAGAGAGAGTGACCTCTCTTTGTAAACCCACAAATAGGGCTCCCCTCCCCTTTTTTTCAAATTTAGAAAGCATAAAAATAAAAGAAACA
>JAOXJP010042658.1:0-16333 GCA_025762735.1 Platanus orientalis
TTTATGCTGTCAAGAAGGGGAATCCATAGATCACATCTTCTTCCATTGTATTTACACCAGGGAGGTGTGGTGTATGATTCTTAAGGAGATAGAGATTCCTTGGGTTTTTCCCAGTAATTTCAAGAGCACTATTCTTTCAAGGAGATGCCAAGGGCTTCTCCCATGGGTGATCTCATATGGAACCAAATTTTGCCGGCAGTTTGTTGGACTGTATGGTTGCTTTGAAAACTATGCTTCGCCCTCCTTTATTACCTTTAGAAAAGCTAGGGAGAAATGGTGTTTTTGGGTTGTTAATTGTAAAGGGGGGGAAGGGGTTATGTCCTTTGTTGACTTGAAAAAAGGCTGGGGAAAAATGATTCTTGGTTCTTTTATTTGATCCCTTTCTTGGTGTTTTTTCTTGGGGATGTCTTATCCCCCGCAAATGAATTCTTCTTAGCAAAAAAAAAAAAAAAAAAATAAAATGCGGGGTCTAGGGAGGGCAAAATGTACGCAGCCTTACCCCCATTTCTGGAGAGACTGTTTCCGTCTATTATGCCCAAAAACAATAATTAAAATACCCTTCATGTCCCCAAATTTGAAATTTACAAAAATTACCCCCCAAAACATAAAATAATCATAATAAAGGGTATCAAACATCTCTCTAACATAACCCAAATAACACCCAACAAAATAAGACGTGGCACTCAAAGGCCCACCCAAAACATGTGGGACCCACATGTCTAATCAAGCCCTATGGGCAATAAAGCTCTCCTACTACCTAAGAGGCATCCTAGGATTGATGTCCTCATCAACTCCCCCCCATCTGAGAAAAGGTTGCCTCTAGAAAAATAAAGCTCCTGTATTGCTCCAATATGTCAGGGTCTATACGTTGCAGCTCATCTTGGGTCAACCATGTATTGTCAATCTCGGGCTTGTCTTTCCACTTGACAATGTATTTGTGATAATCTCCTTGTTGCATGGAAAATGTTTGCTCATCAAGAATATCCTCTGTCTGCTTATGCCTTTAGTGCAAGGGTGGAGGTGGAGGAATAGGCTGAATGAACTGGGATCCTGTATCACGGGAGTCTGCAAAAGGATCTACAATAAGAGAAGTGGTAGCATAGTAGGGAACTAGATCCTCAACATTAAATGTCGAACTAATTCCAAGATCATCAGGAAAATCTAAAATATATGCATTAGAACAAATTCTTTTCAAGATTTGAAATGACCTTAAACTATGTGCATATAGTTTCTTGGCAACTCCAGGCTGGAATCGCTCAGGCCTAAGTGGCACCATAACCTAATCATGCTCTTAAAACTCTCGTTGTACTCGTTGAGAATCAACAGACCGTTTATAATGCTCATTGCTCAAAATTTTTTTTCTATGAATCTCCTCATGCAATGAATGTATATGCTGTGCAAATGTAGACTCAGAGGGTCTGAGTGGCTAACATGAGAATGAGATCAATAAGAGCCCTAGGTTTATAACCATTAACAATCTCAGATAGACTTAAACCTGTGGTCCTATTGGCCGAACTATTATACGTAAACTCAGCAGAAGAGTATGCTATCCCAAGACCTAAGATGATCCCTAATTAAACATCAAAGTAGGCTACCTAAACTCCGGTTAACCACTTCAGTTTGTCCATCAGTTTGAGGATAATATGCAAAAGAGAATTTTAACTTTGTGCCCATCATTTTCCAAAGTGTCTTCCAAAAGTAACTCACAAACTTTACGTCACGATCAGACACAATGGACATTGGAACCCCATGTAGTCTAACAACCTCATCAAAGAATAATTTAGCTATTTTAGATGCATCTAAGGTTTTAAAATAAGGTATGAAATGGGCCATTTGGAAAAACAATCCAGAACAATCAAAATGGAATCGTGTTGCCTAGAGGTACAGGGTAGGCCTAACACGAAGTTAATGCTCACATCCTGCTAAGGAGTGTGAGGGGCTGGCAAAAGAGTATATAATCTTGGACTTTGCTTCCCTTGCTTTGCTAGTTGACAAGTATGACATTGGTTAATAATTTTGGCCACATCTCTCTAAAGACTTGGCCAATAAAATCTATCATCCACTAGAGCAATGGTCTTGTCTTCGTCAAAATGACTAGTTAGACCTCTTACATGTAACTCCTACACTAGGAAGTCTCGTACTGAGGTACGGGGAATACAAAGTCTTACACCCTTAAAGAGATAATCATCTTGTAAGATATAGTCATCGACAGGTACAGATGAATCACTCACTAGGATAATATAAGTCTTCCTAAAATCTGTACATGATGCATAGGCTTCCTTTAGTCTTTCAAATCCATTTACCTCAATCCTCATTGAGTGCAGTAAGACCATCTTTTGACTTAAGGCATCAACGGCCTTATTTTCTATTCCCGCTTTATGCTTGAGTACAAAAGTATACTCCTGAAGAAACTCAACCCATTTGGTATGCTTAGAATTAGACTTCTTCTGAGATCCTAAATACCTCAAAACCTTGTGATCAGAGAACAAGACGAATTCTTGCGGTAGTAAATAATGTCTCAAATATCTTAAAGATTGTACAATATAGAATTCTTTGTCATAAGTGTACTTTTGTTTAGCTTCATTTAATTTCTCACTGAAATATGCTACTGGGTGTCCTTGGCTCAAAATTCCACCTATTCCCACGCCAGATGCATCATATGCCACTTCAAAGACTTTAGAGAAGTTAGAGAGTCGCATGACCAGAGCAGAAGTCATCCTAGAGTCACTCTCCGCAAAAGCCTTTGCACCTGCTTTAGTCCAAGAGAACTCACCTCTCTTGGTACAATTAGTTGTGGGAGCCATTACTGTACTAAAGTTGCGAATGAATTGCTTATATAAGATAGCCAAACCATGGAAACTCCAAACATCATGAATGTTCTTTGATTCTGACCAATCTGTAATTGCTTTGATCTTGTTAGGATCAACAGACATTCTTTGTGCAAACACTACAAACCCTAAGAATATAACTTCTGGCATCATGAAAGCACAATTCTTAAGGGTTGCAAAGAGTTTCTCCCTCCTTAGGAGAACACACACCTCTCTAAGGTGTTTCTGATGTTGTTCTTCGGTAGTGCTATGGGTCATAATATCATCAAAATAAACTACCAAGAACTTCCCAATGAATGGTCTTAGCACTTTAGTCATTATCCTCATGAAAGTACCTGATGCATTAGAAAGACCAAAGGGCATGACCAACCATTCATAAAGCCCATCCATTGTCCTAAAGGAAATTTTCTATTCATCCCCAGGTCGGATTATAATTTGATGCTAACCACTTTTCAAATCAATTTTGGAAAATATTGTGGCACCAACCATCATATCCATCATGTCATCTAGCCTAGGAATGAGAAATCTGTATCGTACTGTGATCTTATTTATGGCCCTGCTATTCACACACATTCTCCAAGATCCATCTTTCTTTGGTATAAGGAGAGCAAACACAATACATTGGCTCATGCTTTCTCAAATGAATCCTTTATGAAATAACTCATCCACTTGTCTTTTCAGCATGACATGTTCAGTTAGATTCATTATATAATGAGGTAGATTAGGTAGAGTCGCTCTTGGGACTAGATCTATAACATGCTGTATGTCACGCATAAGAGATAATTCATTAGGTAAATCCTCAAGAAACATCTCTTTAAACTCATTCAAAATGTGCTCTACTTCGGGTGGAATTGATTGAGCAACGTCAGGAGAAGCTTTTTTTGATGCCACAACATAAATCATAGTGTCTTCCTTAATTTCTTGCTAAAACTCTTTGGCTCCTATAATGTGAAGATCCTTTGACTTGCTGTCTTTCACATTTTTATCCCTTTCAACTTTTTCGTTCACCTTAGGGTCATCCTTGGGTTGCCTAAGAACTAATTTTATTTTCTTAGCTTGAAACTCAAATGCACATGTATTGGTTTGCTATACAATGTGACATCCAAATCATATAGTGAGGGTCTCCCTAGTATGATATGTCCCACTTCCATAGAGACTAAATCACACCATATTGTGTCCTTGTAAGAATGTAACTCAATAGGTACCTGACACCTATGAGATACGGGGATGGAAGCAGCATTCACTCATGCTATTTTGTAGGGACGAGGATGTGGTGGTGGTTTAAGTCCTAATCTCTTAATAGTACTAGTGGATACTATATTAGTGCAGCTTCCACTGTCAACAATAAAATGACAAGTCTTTTCACCAGATTTGGCATAGGTATAGAAAATATTGGTCCTGCGCCAGTCATCCTCTTACTTAGGTGTTGCCGGTGCACACCTAACAACCCATAGTAGGACCTCATGATGATTAGATGGATACTCAATAGCCTCACCCAGATAGACCAGATATCCACCATCTCCATCTAAATCCTCATCCTCACTAGGTGTCCCATTACCTGAACATGTCTCATCCTTGGTTCTTCATGACTATTTTCCTCTCCAGGAGTTGTCATTTCTTTTTGTGTCCTCTAAATACAAAGTATTTCTCTTTCTTGGACACTAGGCTCCTTTGTGGCCCCTGCCTCTGCACCTAACACAAATCGCAGGTGTAGATGTACGGCTGGGGTCTCTTGCAACTTCTTTACCCTTATCTTGTTGTGGATTGGGTCTTTTGTTGCTAGAAGAGCTATGAGAAAACTTCCCCCCAATTTGAGGTTTACTAAATATTTCCCCAGGCCTAGTGCTAGATCTAAAGGAATCATATGGGTGCGAGGCTGGTAGCCTCACATATCTCTCAAATTCTTGCACTAGCCTATAGGTTGCACCCAAGTTAGCATGTTGGTGGCGAATCAAGTCTTTTTAAAATTTAGGTCGTGGTCCTAACCTGAATCTACTCAAGGTGGCCATTGGATTTTCATTGATCTCGAATCTCAACATGTAAATCTCAAATAAATTGATATACTCTTTAATGGACATGTTTCCTTGTCAAAGAGTATTCCATTAGTCCAATAGGTCGGAGTGGTAGGACATGGGTAGATTTTTTTCTTTTAATTTGTCTTTCATGTCTTCCCAAGTCTTAATTGGCTCTTAGCGTCTAAGTTGCCTTTGTCTTTCAATGTTAGTCCAATGAAATCTAGCCTGTCCGGCTAATTTCATTTTGGAAAACTTGACCTTCCTAGCACTAGACAAGTTAAACCCCTCAAAATAGAAATCCATGTTTGACAACCAATCAAGAAAAGCTTTTGAATCCAATTTTCCATCAAACTGAGTTGCCTCATTCTACACAAATCGCAAGGCTACATCTTCTAGGTCCCCTTGATTGAAGTGTCCAATAGGGGTGAGTAGTTATTTCTTGGTTAGTGTCCGCGTTTCAACTTCTAGCATTCTCTACATCAATTGAACCCTCAGTCCTAGGGTTTTCTAGGTTGTCTAACCTTTGTGTAACTTCCTTAGATGACTGATTCACGTGGTTAAGTTGAGTTTGCATGGTATCCATCTTCTCACTTAGGGCTTGGAGGATTTGTTCTAAATCAAAGTTTCTAGTAGCCATTTTAGGATGATAGTCAGTTCTTGATCTTAGGGGCATACAACAATTCTTAGGTTTGGGCCAAATCTTAACCTAAAGAATGATGTTATGCAATTCGCATGTGATGAAACAATAATGTAATGATCCAAATAAGTACCTAAGATGAAAACAGGTTGAGATATGATGCAATTATGGAGAGGAGATGGAGAACAATTATGTTAAGACTAGTAAGAAACAAGATTCCTACTCTTGAATCAAGCACACACTTATTTCAACAAGTACCAAGTTATAGATTTAACTTAAAGCCAAAATAGAACCACTAGCTCAAGTAAGAATTAGTAATGCAATTTTCAGGTTTACTAATGTTCTCAAATCAGTCCACACTTCATGTATTACACCTAGTTATAGGGCTTGAAACAATAAGGCAGCAAATATGGGGCACTTGTCTCTTAGTTAAGAGGTCCAAAATGGTCTAAGCAAGGTATATGGTGACTCCAAGTATTTAGAAAGTGAGGATAACAAGTGCAACAAGTTGTCAAGCTCAAGATGTAAGAAACAAAGTAGGCATCAACAAGAAAGTAGGTGGGGTAGTAGAAGAGGATAGATATCACCTCAAAGTGTTAGAACATGGACATGTAGTCTAGCAAGCATGCAACAAGATTCAAGCAGTAGAAGCAACAAGTGATCACTAGTAGAAGACACAACAGTCGGCCTTGCAGTAGACACAACAGAGTGTAGTAGTGTATGGACCTACAGTAGGCGGCATCGGTTTATGAACGCTTCCCTTAACAAACGCTCATCACTGCTCCTTGTCAGGGGCGGACTCATCAACGTTGAAAAGTGATTCACTTTTTTGGGGGGCGCATATTCACTTTTCGGCATTGATGTGCCCGCCGCCTGACAAAAAACAATGGTTAGCATTCATTAAGGTGAGCATTTTTTATCCATTCACACAGTAGACACACTAGTAGCCTCCAGCAACAGGTACAATAGTTGTCAACAGTAGACAATGCACTAGGCACCAATGGCTTATGTAAGACTGATCAGTAGTAAGCACTGGAACTAAACAATCTTCTTATCAAAGCACAAATATCATTCAACAACCAGCAACCTCATAGGTTTAATTTAGCTTCAGTAAGGCAATTCAGCAAAAAACACCTTGTAGTCATAGGTGTATCCATACAACAACAAACTTATTGTTTCAAACCTGTTAGTGGTGTACATTTTCCGGTTGATAACAACTAAGTAGAGGAGAGAGAATAGGAATGTGCTTTGGTTGTATTTTCCACTCTTACAAAGTAGGAACCATCCGAGGACTCTAAAGCAATAACAAGGCATTATATGTACCATATGACTTATCTTATTACAATGAACCCAAACACTGGTGTCATGCTTTTTCTTGCAATCTCTTGTTCAAACACCTTTTCATGAATGAAATGATGTTAGACCTCTATGTGGTTCCTATATGCATGGAACATTGGGTTTTCCGCCAAGTTAATTGCACTTTCATTGTCACATTGAATAGGGTTTGCATAGTTGACCTTGTAGTAGATTGTTGACAAGCATTCGTTTAAACTAAAGAAACTTTGTGTAGTACAAATTGTAATGTCCACTTGACCAATTTATCAAACACACGGGTTTCACAATTCTGTGCACTTCTCCATAAATTTTTGTTTATAGGTGGGTTTTAGCCAAACTCCTAGCTAGGACTCCCTATGGTAGCCACAGGGTATACCATAGAAGTAAGGGTGTTTCTATGATGAAAATCCAATGAATCAAAGGCTGGAAAATTCTGGAAGTAAGATTATGTAGGTGTTTTGTGAATTTTTGAAGAATTTTCTGGGGTTTGAAGGATGACCGAATGGTATGGACGAAGGGTATGGTTGTTGGTGATGAAATAAGGCAATGGGAATGAGGTTATGGGTGACTGGCTGGTATAAAGAAGGCTATTGAGTAAAATGGATGAATATGAAGGTGATAAAAGGCTTAGGGAGATGGGTTTTGATTGTGGACAACAAGCTATTCAGAAAAAAAAATCAGAGAAAATAAGAAGAAAGAAGAAGATTAATAGATGGAGAAAAAATAAATACCTCTTGGAAGAAATCACCAACTTCCAACTTAAGCAATCCCACGTAGGGTTTAAGAGAAGGAGAATCTTAGAGAGAGAGTGAGAGCACTCCATGCATGTAAACACAAAACATTAGAATTTTTTATTCAATCTTCAATGCCAAAACTAAGAGGGGATGAGTCTATTTTATAACCCACGAGTTGTCCTCTTAGGATAAATACAAGCTAAGAAAATAACTCGTAAAAGGCAACTTCTAAAATAAAGAAAAAGAAATGAAGAGAAAACCTTAATAATAGGCATATTCGACTAGCTCTCAAAAGGGCTCCCTATCATGCCCACAAACTATTGTATGTGAAGACGATGCCAATTCAACTTATTAACTCAGCTTTTGATTCAACTTAGTTTAGATTTAGAATCAACTCAGAGTTAAAGTCCAAGTTGGTGGTTAACCAAAGTCCGATTTAGTGGCTGTTAAAGTCTAAGTTTGTCTAATCAAAGTTGACTGGTAATCTCTATATATAGAGATGCTTGAAGAGATTCAAGGCATGGTAAATAGAGCTAAGGGCTTGGGATAGAAAGAGTGATCTAGAGTCGAATTGATTCTAGTATTTGTAAAAGAGAGAGAGAGAGGGATTGTTTCTAGTGTGCGCTGAGATAAAGTGCAGGGTTATTCTTGTAATCGTGTCTCTTTCTCTAGCGGATTATATCTCTTTCTCTAGTGGATTATTTGGTTTGGTTTGAACCATCCGGGGTTTTTTACCCTAAAGGGTTTTCCACATAAATCTTTTGCTTCTTCTGAGATTTTTTATTTCCTTCTTTCTCAACAACTGGTGTCAAAGCCTTGGTTCAAGTGGGAGCGATGGTTAAAGAAGGAAGGTACTCCATTGAGAAGTTCAACGGCTCGAACTTTGGTTTATGAAAGATGTAGATAGAGGATTACCTCTATCAGAAAAATCTCTATCTTCCGATGGGAGGTGTTGGAAAGAAGTCCGAGACCATGAAAGACGAAGAATGGGAGGTCCTTGATGGGAAGGCCCTCGGAACCATTCGTCTCTCCCTCTCCCCATCGGTGGCTTTCAATATAGCCAATGAGAAGACTATAGAGGATCTTATAAAGGCTCTCTCTAAGATGTATGAGAAGCTTTCGACATCAAACAAGGTTTTCTTGATGAAACAACTCTTCAATATGAAGATGGTCGAGGGTGGATCCGTGGCTGAACATCTCAATTTGTTCAATACAGTCACTACCCAGTTATCCTCTGTTGGAATCAAGTTCGAAGATGAGATCTGGGTGCTATTAATACTATCCTCTTTGCCAGAATGTTGGAACGGTGTGGTGATGACATTGAGTAATTCCTTAGGCACGTCCACTCTCAAGGTGGATGACGTGGTGAGCATCTTGCTTAGTGAGGAGGTCCAGAGGAAAACTTTCGGTGAATCGTCATCTATAAACACACTCAACATGGAGTACAGAAGAAGGTCCTTGGCACGAGGACAACATCAGGGGAGGTCTAAATCAAGGAGAGGAAAGTCCAAGCAACCTATGAAGGGCGAGTGTTGGCACTGTGGCAAGAAGGGCCACTTCAAAGATTGTAGGTCTTTGAAAAATAAGGGCAGGAATCAGGAGGAAAACCCGCGCAAACGTCACGGGTGATTATGATCTGGATGCCCTAGTTCTCACAATGGAGAACAAGTCTGAGTCATGGGTCATTGACTCGGGAGCCTTTTTTCATGCCACCTTGCAAAGAAACATCTTCATCAACTATGTACCTGGAGACCTCGGCAAAGTATACCTTGGCAACGATGAGTTTTGCAACATTATCAGCAAAGGAGATGTGCCAATTCGATTGCTCAACAGATTGGTCTGGCAATTGACCGATGTTAGGCATGTTCCTTGCCTAAAGTGGAATCTCATTTCCGTGGGGCAATTAGCAGACAACGGCGCAATCGCAACCTTCTCCAACAACTCTTGGAAAGTCATCAAAGGAACCATGGTGGTGGCTTAAGGCAAGAGAGAAGGAAGTCTCTACATTGCTAATGTTGCCAACAATTCGATTGCGGTAGCCGCTGTTAGAGCAGATTCTACCATGTGGCACTGGAGGCTCGGCCGCATAGGTGAGAAAGGAATGAAAGTGCTTCTCTCGAAAGGGAAGTTGGCAGGGCTTAAGACTCTGAACCTGGAGTTCTGCGAGGATTGCATCTACGACAAGCAAAAGAAGGTGAGTTTTGCCAAAACGGGGCGG
Source organism: Platanus orientalis (assembly GCA_025762735.1). NCBI lineage: Eukaryota > Viridiplantae > Streptophyta > Magnoliopsida > Proteales > Platanaceae > Platanus > Platanus orientalis. The sequence goes on from JAOXJP010042658.1 coordinate 9,768, forward strand.
ACAGGCAAGCAACACAAGTTAGAGTTGATCCATACTGATGTATGGGGACCGACTCAGGTGCCCTCTCTTGGTAGTTCACTTTACTTCGGCACCTTCATTGATGACGCTACCTAAAAACTCTAGGTGTACTTTCTCAAGCAAAGGAAGTGTTTGAAGTTTTCAAATGATGGAAAACATTGGTGAAGACAGAGACAAATATGAAGCTAAAATGTCTAAGGTCAGACAATGGCAGAGAATATTGTAGCAAAGAATTCAAGGATTTCTGCGCTAATTCAGGAATCAGAAGAGAGAAGACCATTCCAAACACACCTCAACAAAATGGTGTGGCAGAATGAATGAATTAGACCATCACCGAGTGTCGTGTAGCATGAGGCTACATGCTGGTTTGCTCAGGCAATTCTAGGCAGACGTGGTAAATATTGTTGCTTACCTCATCCACCTTGGGTCATCCACTCTCTTGAAAACAAAATTCCAAAAGAAGCATGAAGGGGCAAGAAGGTCAAGCTATCTCACTTGAAGGTATTTGGATGCATGGCCTATGTGTATGCTGACCTTGAGAAAAGAAATAAGCTCGACGCAAAATCTCGGTGGTGTACATTCATTGGATATGGCAGTGACAAGTTCGGCTTTCGCTTTTGGGATGATCAAAGCAGAAAGGTCATCAGAAGCAAGGACATTGTATTCAATGAGGTTGTCTTGTACAAAGACAAAAATCTGCAAAAGGAAGTCAGTACCTCAAAGATAGATTTAGAAGAGGTGATAGAAGAGGAAGTGGTTAAAGCAAGCAAAGGTGAGGACACACATGGTGGTGATGCATAACCACAAGGTGAGCCTCAGACACCTCCTCACTTTGTTAGGAGATCCACTCGGATAACGAGACCGCCACAACAATACTCTCACACTTCGTATTATTTATTGCTCATGGATAACGGTGAACTGGAAAACTATGACGAAGCAATACAAGTAGACTCCTAAGCCAAGTGGGAGCTAGCCATGCAGGAAGAGATGGAATCTCTCCAGAAAAATCAAACATGGGATTTGGTTCACTTGCTAAAAGACAAGTGGGTTTACCGGCTCAAAGAGGAGCATGACGGCGCGAGTGGTATAAGGCAAGATTAGTGGTGAAAGGCTACCAACAGAAGGCAGGGATTGACTTCACTAAGATTTTTTCTCTAGTCGTGAAGCTCAACATAATCCGAATAGTTCTTAGTATTGTGGTGATAGAAGACCTTCATCTGGAGCAGCTAGATGTTAAAACTGCATTCCTCCATGGTGATCTTGAGGAGGAAATATACATGCATCAACCACAGGGATATGAAGAAGTTGGTAAGGAGAAACTTGTATGTAGATTAAAGAAGAGCCTTTATGGGCTTAAGCAGACACCTCGATAGTAGTACCTCGAATTTGACAAGTTTATGTCAAGCAAGGGCTACACAAGATGTCATGCCGACCACTGTTATTTCTTCAAGGTATTCGACGACAACTATATCATTCTCCTGATATATGTTGATGATATGCTTGTGGTAGGATTGAGCATGAAGGGGATCAAAAATTTGAAGAAGCAATTACCTGAAGAGTTCGAGATGAAAGATTTGGATGCTGTAAACCAAACCCTTGGCATCAGGATTAGTAGTGACAGGAAAAGCCGAATGTTGAAGTTGTCCCAGGCTTAGTATATATAGAAGGTGCTTAACAGGTTTAACGTGTAGGATGCAAAACCTGTAAGCACACCTTTGGCAGGTCATTTTAGGCTCACTCAAAAGCAGGCTCCCAAGACGAAGTGGAAGCAAGACTGCATGGCTATGGTGCCCTCTGCCTCGGCAATCAACAGCCTTATGTATGTAATGGTCTGTACCAAGCCGAACATTGCATATGCAGTGGGAGTTGTAAGCTGTTACATGAGCAACCCCGGGATGGCGCACTGGGAGGCAGTAAAATGGATCCTCAGATACTTGAAGAAAACCACTGGTTTGACCCTTTATTTCAGATGGTCGGAGTTCATATTGCAGGGATATGTTGATGCAGATTTAGCAAGAGATATTGATAACAGAAGGAGCACCACGGGATATGTCGGCACCCTTGGCAGTGCAACAGTCAGTTGGGCATCACAATTATAGAAGATTGTGACCCTCTTCACAACTAAAGCTGAATATGTTGTAGCAATGGAAGCTAACAAGGAAATGGTGTGGCTGCAAAATTTCATGGAAGAGCTTAATCAGAAGCAGGTGAAGAGTAGGTTGTGTAGTGATAGCCAGAGTGCAATCCATCTGACGAAAAATCCTGCATTCCACACCAGAACAAAGCACATACATGTGCGGTATCATTTTATTCAATCATTACTGGAGGACGGGTCTCTTAGACTGGAGAAGATCCATACAAATGAAAACCATGCTGATATGCTAACAAAGGTGGTTACAATTGAGAAACTGGAGAAGTGCAAAGCTTTAGTTGGACTTCGGTACTGAGGTCAGAGAAGATGCCCAAGCCGGAAAAGCCAAAGTCAAAGCCCATGGAGGCCTGAGGCATGAATCTTTAAGTGGGAGATTGTTGTATGTGAAGGTGGTGCCAAATCAACTCAACAACTTATTATGGGGAAAATCTCTTGACCGACACTATGGTGGTATCTTGGTAAGAGCAATAGTAGCAGGTATCACCTCTGGAGTGGTCAGCAAAACTGTCATTTCATGTGGTCAGCAAGCAGTCGTTAGTCAAGGCACAATTTTGTAGGCAACAACATATGGTAGACTCCATCAGCTACATGTGTCCTGTCTTCAGCAGCAAATAAGTGAGCTATAATCATTCAATCTCTCTGGTTATATCCATATCCCACAGATCAGCAATCTTTGAAGCATAACATGAAACAGCTTGCATGCATACATAGGAATCTAGCACAGGTCAGCAGTAAAGAGTGATTGAGTCTTCCACTTATTTCTCACACCAGGGAATTTCTCCTGTCTAGCTGTATGTTGTTAAGTCATATTGTATTGTCAATTCCATTCCAAATGTCTAGGTGGTGTATAGGCTATGAGTGTTTAATGTAAATGTATTGAGAACCTATGAGAGTCTAGTATGAAGACCATCATCACTAAGGCAAGGAAGATGTCCAAGAGATTCAAGCTATATACAAATCATGAGAAGGACACCGGAGACCACCTAGGATCACTGTCACATCAGTTCCAATCATAAAAAGGTAAATCAGGTATATGAGACCATATGGTAGATGTGTGTGTGCTCACAAGACCCCGAGATCATGGTTGACCCTAGGAATCACTTAGAAGACTTAATTATGGTTTAATTGAAATGCCCAAAGTGTTCATTCTGAGCTAAAATTTAAAAAGCATGCAAAGGGCCTTCTAAGGAACAAGTGTCTATACTGACTGGTATTGTCTGAGTTAACATATTTTGGTGTAACTTCCAAGGATCACTTGAATCAACTCAGTATTAATTAAACTACAATCTATACATCATTGGAAAGATCTAGAAATCTAATTTCCAACAAAAAAAAAAAAGATGAACAAATTGGAGTTTTCTAGAGAAAGTTATAGCCGTTTTCCCAAGATACACTGTGCTGAATCTGGGGAGTCCAGGCCCCAGTGAGACGAGGTGGGCACTCAAGGTCGCCCGTAAACCTATAACGGTCATATTTTTGTCCGTTATTTTGACCGTTGGAAGGCTTGGGAAGACTTGGCTAGCCCATATAAGCATGGACTTGTCCCAAATGAAAAAAAGAACTTCTTCCGCTACTCCTCTATGTTGATTTGAACATTCTACTCTTGAAAATCATTTGAAAACCTTATTTACATGAGGTGTTTTTAAGTTGAGATAGGTAAATCCTTACAAAGGAGTTTGAGCAAGTCTTGAGAGCAAAAAATAGGCATATTCATCATCTAAGACTAAAAGAAAAGCCCTTGATATTATCAAGGAGCTTGTGAGAGCTTGAGCCAAACTTGGAAAATCAATTCAAGAAAGTTTTCTTCAACTCGTGTGAATACCATAGTCACATTCGCCTTCAAGAGGTTGAGCACTTTATCATTCATCTCATTTCCATCATTTGGGAATGTTTTTCGGAGACACCGGACATGGAAGCGTCCGTCGGAGACATCGGAAGCGAGATTGGGAGTCTGCCGGAGACACCAGACTTGTGTGCACTTGCCGGAGATACCAAGTGCGGAGTCACCTCTACTGGAGTCACTAGATGCAAGGTTTTATTGTTGTCCTTTGTAATAGTTAGGATTTAACTATTGATAAAATTAACACACCCCCAGAGTAGGCTTTAGAAAGTGGACGCAGGCCGGTTTGCCGAACCACTATACATCTTGTGTCTTTGTGGTTACATGCTTTGTGTTTGTTCTTTAATTTCCGTATCATAATTGGGCTCAAGAATCTAAGCCTTAGAGTTTTTGTAAATAGGTTTAGTCTAACATCTTGTGAAATACATTGAATTTGCAATTCATTATTTATCGATCTCTTTAGGACTTCACTCAAAGTACTAAACTTAAGTGATCATATTGTGGGGTAATTGGGATTAATTTGAACTATCTTAATTGGGAAAATAATTAAATTAAAAAGAACCTAAAAATTCTAGATATCCTATTCACCCCCTCTCTAGGATAAACCGGGTTAAGAATTTCAATTGGGATCAGAGCAAGGTTGCTCTTATTGGGTTTAATAACCCGAGTCAAAGATCCATATACCTAGAGTGACTCTTAGATGGCTTACTTGGAAGAATCATACTCCACCACGAAACCCCCATTCTTTCATGGGACTAATTGTCTGTATTGGAAAATACATAAGTACTTTCCTCCAAGCCATAGACTTATTTGTATGGTTATCGGTCCAACAAGGTTGGAAAAGGCCTCTCGCTCCGGAAGAAGAATGGGGAGACACCCAAAGGAAGGCCCACACTGCTAACTATAAGGCATTGAATATTATATTTTGTTCCGTGAGTCAAAGTGAGTTTAGACGCATTTACACTCTTACTACAACTAAGGAAGCATGAGACCTTCTACAAGTGACCCATGAGGGAACTAGTGCAATGAATAAGTTAAAACTTCAAATGCTCACCATGAACTTTTAGGAACTTAGAATGGAAGAAGATGAACAATTCATTCTAAGTTCCTAAACATAAAATCACTAACATAATAAAGTGTCATAACCTAGATTCCAACTCACACCATTCACATGCAAAATTAGGTGGCTCTTAAGTTATGATCATCATGCATGAAATAATTAGAGAAAATAAAACAATAAACAATAAAAGACCTAGTCAATAGACTAAAGTATCCAACTAATTTAGAGAATTAGAAACTTAAAACTTGCTGTCTAAAAATCTGATGGTATAAAAGTATACTAAAAGTGATCAAAACTTGGTAATAATGAAGGGGAATAACAAATGGATGAAGGGATTTGTATGAGAAATAATTAAGGTATGTTATAAGTGTGCTTAGGATTAGAAAATAAGGGACTGGTGTTTAGAAAACACCCAGAAACCAGCCCTTATCAGCCTGCAGTAATACCACAATGGTAACAAAGTACCACTATTTTAGGGATTAGAAAGAAGAACCAAATAGAATAGTTAGCACCTGATTTTTGTAAGATGAGATCCCCTTGGAGTCTTGCAGCCAGAGAACAATAAAACCCTGGGGAAACAAGTGGTTGAAACGAGGAGTTCTGGAAAAGTTTCAACTCAGACTAGTAATCCCATGTGTGCCGCCTCTCTCTAAATCACCCTGGCAGGAATTGATCGTGATTGAAGCTTTCAACAGGTGGTATCCTCCATGTGGAACTCCCAAGGGTGTAGAGCAACCTAGGAAAACCTAATCAGCCATAGCTCAGGTGGTGTGGGACTGGTACTTAATCTCCCGTAAGCTGTCCAGTAGGCTGATTTCACTCCTAGTGCTAACAAAACCCCAATGAATCTCTTCAAAACTGAAAACTTCAGTGGGTGTCTGCTATAGAATGTGTTGCCCTACCCTTATGGAGAACTGGGAGGTGTTGGTTCGAGCAAATCTTCAACACTTTGGTGGTGGTAAAGATTCTCCTGTAGGTTGATGATTTCAGCAAAGAGAAAATCTGCAGAAAAATTAGAAGGTGAAAAAAAGAAGAGAAAATAGAACCTTTAATCCAAGGGGAATGGAGTGGCCTCCATTACCAACGTTAAACTAGATGGGGGTCTAGTTCCATTCCAGGGTCTTAGTTCCTCTAACTTATAGAACAAGGAAGAGGAAGATGAAGAACACGTTGAACTCCAAAAAAATCAGTGTATCACATAACTCTAAAAAATTTGGTTGTGGGCTTATAAAGATACTCCCCACGGCTAGGTCATTACAATTAAGAGTCCCCATGGACAGAAATACCCCTAAGCTCCCAATACATGTCAAAATTACCCTTTGACTAAAACAAGACATAAGACTCCCTATTAGCCCAATAATGACTAAAGTACCCTAAAATATCTATGCCTCCCCTTACAAAAGACATAAGCTAATGCAAAAATCAATAAAAATAACTAGACTAAAGTATAAAATAAACTTCCAACATAAACTAAGTCTCTCTCGGCCTTGATGTCC